>JASDQU010738505.1:193785-206442 GCA_032191745.1 Picea mariana | reverse complement strand
CTGTCCCGACTGTATTTCAAGTTTGTTTTGTCATGTTCTTTGTTTCTTTTCATTTTTCTCTACTTGCTCTATATAATTAACTTGTCTAGTTATGTTCTTTGTTTCTTTTCATTTTGCTCTACATAGTAGAAATATATCACTATAACTTAGTGCAACTACTACTATAGTGAAGGAAATCTATTTTCCGTAATTGTCTCTTGTCCTTCCTCTGCACCGGATATCAGTAGGTGTAAGACCAAGCTACAGTTACAGAATTTTATGTTTAATTGTATCATGTCAATTATGTTTGTGTCCTATTCTTCTTCTGTGTATACGTGAGTTTTTCACAGGTAAGAATTTTATGTTATTTGAAACTAGACGTTTTTCTTTCAATTCACACCTTTTGCTAAAAATCATACAGTTACAGGAAAGGGCCTTTGTTTGTTTTTCTATTCTGTTTTTCACACGAAAAATTCTCTTATCTCAGTCAAATTGAAACAACATTAAAAATTCTCGTTAAAATCATTTCCATACCCTTACTGTTCCGCAATGACTGCACCCACGGTAATTCAACCTAATATCCAACTCGGGATCTCAGATCAAACCAACATCGCGTTAAGTCTTTTCAGCACAACCCTTAGAACTGCAAATACCCGGGAAGAATTAGAGCGTTCATGGGCAGCCATTGAACAAGATATCACAACCCAGGAACAGTTGGAAGCCAGACGACGTGAACGCAGGAATCTTCATTAGCTTCCCATACCGAAGGTAAGTGAAATCCTTTATCAACCATTACTACACTTTCGTATGCCTTGACATTGTAATTTAAGCCTTAGTACAGACTCAGGAACAACAGGACCAAAGTCTGATTTAGAGATCTTCGATGAACACCATACAAAAAGACTTTGATAGTAAAGTAGAACTAAAATTAATAATCGAGATCAGCTTGCCAAAAACTGCTATCAATTTGACTCTGCAAGATATCATTTATCAGCCATGAAACTTAATTCACAAACAGACCAGAATACACAGACTATCAAGGATGGATCAACACCTCTAAAACAAGCATATGAAAAGTGTGGTTCAATCTTGAACCTTGTTGTCTACAATAAGACCTTGTTGTCAAGAAGAGAATTAGGCTTTGAATAAACTCAAAAATGAATGAAAACTGAAATTATCTCATGTAATTAAAGAGAAAACCTTAGTCTTGCTTTCTCCTTCTATTCTCCCCTTGTCTCTTCTTCTCATTCAACTTTTATTCTTTCCAAATAAGTTGAAATAGTTCAACTACTTTCTTTAGTTAAGTTGATTTAACTTAACTAATTAATTTAGGAGAAGTAAATAATAATAATATAGTTAAGGGTCTTAATTAATAATAATTAGGTAGGTGGGACCCCTTGTGACTCTCGTCATTTCTTCCTTTTAAATCATGAAATATAACACAAAAAATATAATCATTTTAACCATATTCCACCCTTGTAACTCCCTTAAATATCTTTTAACTGGATATTTAAATATCAGAAATAATTTATATTATACCCAAAAAAGAAAATATATATCCACGTTATCCAAAAAATATAAAAAACAGAGCTTGTTGTCCAAAAATGTTGAAAACCATTAAGCATTGTCCTCATCAACTGAAATCATATAAAACATAATTTAAAAACCATATTTGTCACTTTGTGAGGCAATTTTCCTTTTTTCATTGTTGTTTCCCTTAGAATTTTCTGAAGTAGTCTGTGGTTGATTGGACCCTTGGGGTTGTATCTCGCTAATTACATGGGAGAAATCATCCTTCAAATGTAGGCGAGAAGACATAGATTTCAAGGAATCCGTTGAGGGAGAAGAAGGGGAGGCAGTTGCTTTTCCCTTGTCTTGCACAGATTGGGGAATATCATTTTTCAATCTCTTACTGGCGTGTGAAGACTGAACTGGAAAAACAACACGGGCAATCTGTACATTATGATTAACAAGTGGTGGTAAAGGCAATGGCATAGTAGGCCAACCATGATGGTGAGAGACAGGTTGGTTGACGATCTCTTGCCAACCATCATTTGTGGGGACTTCAGGCTACAAAGACACATGTAGAGGAACGAGAATGTCTGGGATATTCTGAGGAGGTTGGAAAGGGGGTCTTTATGGTCGACGGTACATTATTCCATGGCCAACCCAGTTAAAGAACCCAACTTGGAACATCTGGTTCAATTCTTGAGGGTCAGCGTCAAAATGGATAGAAAATATAGGCCTCCTATGGCCTCGATTCCAATTTCCCCTACCTTTGTTATTTCGGCCATTGCTCCCTCTACTGAAAAAGCTCATCCTGTAGAAACAATTTATCAGTAATGAAGCTCTTAATAAACCATACATGACACTCTGATTACATGAATAAAAAATTGGCTCAAAAATTGACACGAGACACATGCAAATCCATCCATAACAAACCATTCATTAATTGCCATGTGAACAGGGAGTGATAGGGTTCGTGGAAAATATGGAGGGAGTATAGTTAGCGAAAAAAATGGTAGAATGATAGGGAATGTGTATACAAATATTGTTCAACAATTAACCAAACAATTCAATTGTGTTTAAAAATATCAAAATATCAGTCACCAACCCTTGCTATGTTATCATTTTTGTCGCTTCCACACAAACTTTTCTTTTTAAATTTATATCACAAAACAGGAATGCAATAAGTGAAATCGGGATTGTGAAGGGAGTGTAATTAGCAAAAAATGGTAGAATGATAGGTGTAAATGTGTTGAACTTGCACAGAATAGATCTAGCTAAACAATAATACACACATTTGCATAGAAATTTGAGAAAGAAGAAGGAGAGAAAGAATGAAAGAATTATCATTAACCGTTCTGAATAATGAATAATTTACACATGATATACTTTGTATAACTCAATGAGTGTGCACTAGAGGAGAACCAATGCGCCATAGTGGTGGTATAGAGTGGTCTAGAGTGAACTTCCACCTAGTCTAGTCTCTCGGGCAGTTACAGGAGTGAACTCCCACCTAGTTGAGTTAACTAGTCAACTAGTGTTCAATTAACTGACTGAACAAAGAGTAGTGAGGAGTTAAATCAGGGAATCAAGGGTAATGCATCAATCTGGTGATGATCCCAAGGCAAGGTCGAATTAGCATGGTGATGATCCCAATGTTGCATGGTGATAAAACCAATGCAACATCTAAACTCAACTCAACTAGTCAAACTGAAGTGTCAACTGAAAGAGGATATTCTCTGGGTGGAATATTCTCCCCTAAAATATAGGAGACTGGATAATGACTAATTATGACTAATAAACAAGGAAAAAACTTAGGAAAAATAAATCATAGGTGTGTGTGAAGTAACTCCAACACCCCCCCTGAACATCACTATGGTGAAAATAAAGAATGGGTCTCGACAACGAGGCCATGTTAGGTACCCAAATACAAAATATACACTGAAATAAAGTCAAGAAAGAGGAAAAACCTCATGGGAAAAAAACCCCCTCAAGGTAAAATGTATGTAAAAAGAAGAACTGCAATTGTTAAGCAATTGTGTCCTTCACTCCAATACGACTTCGCAAAGAATGAAGCTTTTGCTCAGTGAAGGTCTTGGTGAAGATGTTTGTCATATGTTCTACTGAAGGACAAAACTGTAAGTCTATGATCCCCTTGTGTACTAAGTCCCAAATGTAGTGCATGTGGATCTCAATGTGCTTCATCTGCTGCCTCTGAACTGGATCTCTGTAGAACTTCAGAGTGCTCTGGTTGTCACACCAGATGACGATCGGTCGATGAAACTGAATGCCCAACTCAGTGAGAAAATGTTGTAGCCACATAGCCTAAATGGGTATGTTAACTACCCCTTTGTACTCTGCCTCAGCTGAAGATAGAGAAATAGCATCTTGCTTCTTTCTCGACGAACAGATAGGCCCAGAACCAAGACTGAGTGAGTAACCAAATTTGGACTTGCGATCAGTGATATCGCCAGCCTAGTCAGAATCAGTATACTCGATGAGATCTAATGTAGAGTTTGTTACATAATGAATGCCAAAGGTGATGGTTCCATGTACGTATCAAAGGATACGCTTTGTAGCCTTCCAATGTAGCTCATGCGGCTCCTACATGAACCTGGAAACTGCACCAACTACATAGGAGAGGTATGTTCTGGAATGTGTGAGATACAATAAGCTCTCCAATAGCTTTCTATATAGTGTGTTGTCAACCAATGGAGTCTCCCCTCCATCCTTAAGTTTGACTCATGATAGGAAAGAAGTCGGAGCAGACTTGCAGTCTGTCATGTGAAATCTCTCAAGGAGATCTCGTGCATACTTGGCCTGAGACAGTTTGATGCCTAATGCATCCTAACTGATATCAAGTCCAAGGAAGAAGTGTAGTGGACCCATGTCCATCATCAAAAACCTTTCATGTAGAATCTTCTTGACTGCTGCAATCGTTGAAGTTGAGCAACCGGTGATCAACAAATCATCAATGTATAGAACTGAAAGTAGAAGTGAATCAGTTGTCCTAGGCATGTAGACATTCGGGTCTAATTTACAACATACAAATTTCTGTGACAACAGGTAGGATTCCATATTGGCATACCATGCCTTCAGAGCCTGCTTGAGGCCATAAAGGGGCTTCTTTAGTCGATAGACCAAATATGAGTCTTGCATAAATCCCTGGGGTTTCTCCATGTAGATCTCCTCAGAGAGATCACCGTGAAGAAATGCATTCTTCACTTCCATCTCATGGCCTTCCCATCCTTTGGTTGCCGCAATGGTAAGTGTCAATCGTATGGAATCCATCTTCGCTACTGGAGAGAAGGTCTCATCATATTCAATACCATGAACCTGCTGAAATTCTTTGGCAACATGCCTGGCTTTGTATCTTCTAATCTGTCCATCCATTGTGCTCTTGTTCATGTAGACCCATCTGCATATAATGATTGTCCTCCCAGAAGGAAGGGGAACCAGATCCCAAGTCTGGTTCTCGAGGAGGGAGTTGTACTCCTCCTGCATGGCAGATTCCCAAAAGGGATTTCCAACAACCTCGCCATAGGACTGTGGATCTGAAGACTGAACCAAGAAAATATGCCTGGAGGGAAATGGTTTAGTGGAAGTGAGTGCAATGGGAGGCTCCTTTAAATCAGATCGAGTCCTCCTAGTATCGGTTGGATCACCAACGAGATTCCTTGCATCCTGAAGAGTAGTTTGTGCCCACTTGGGCCTCTGCTCTGGCTCTGCAACATCATCTAAATGCTCTGAATCTGCATCTGACTATACTGACTCTGAATCTGAATCATCTGAGTCCTATGAATCAGAACTCTCATCTAAAGAAGAGTCGGCATGTGCATTCTCATCATCTCCAACAGGTGGAAGAATGAAGGTGTATGCATGCGGTTGTTGAGGTGCATGTGAGACACTTTCCTCGAATTGGACACTTCTCTCAATGATGAGTCAATCTGAGGAAAGGTCAATAAGTCTATATCCCTTCACATCATCAGGGTAGCCAACAAAAATGCATTCATTTCTCTATGGATCAAGTGCCTGCCTCTTTTCAGAGGGAATATGGGCCCATGCACGTGAACGAAAAATGTGAAAGTGGGTCACTTCCGATTTTAGGTCTCTCCAAGCCTCGTAGGGGGTCTTATCCTTGACAGATCTATGGGGAGATTTGTTTTGGATGTAGTTTTCAAAATTAAGTGCTTTGTCCCATAGTCTCTGTGGTAGTGACTTTGCATGCAGCATGCAATATGCCATTTCCTTTAGAGATCTGTTTTTCCGCTCAACAACTCCATTTTTCTGCGGAGTATAGGGAACTGTGTGCTGCAATTGAATCCCTGCCTCATGACAAAGATTATGGATCTCATGATTTACATACTCTCCCCCATTATTAGTTCGGAGGAATTTGATCTTATTTCCGGACTGTGTCTCAACCAGGGCTTTGAAATCTTTGAGGTGTTGAAAGACCTCAGATTTTTGCCTGAGAAAGTAGATCCATGTAAAACGTGAGAAATCATCAACAAAAATGAGAAAAAAACTCTCTTTGTTGATGGATGGATGCAGAAAAGGACCCATAAGGTCATTGTGGATCAAATCTAAAGGTGTGGAATCTCGCTGAGACTTTCCTTTGTCGAATTTCTCTTAAGGGTGTTTTCCGAGAACACATCCCTCACATACTCCCTTGGAGAAATGGATGTCTGGTAGACCATCAACCAATATTTTCTTGCTAAGTTGTTGCATGTATATGAAATTCAAATGTCCAAACCTTTCGTGCCATATCCTACTACTTTCGTCATCATGAATAAGCAGTAAAGCAGAATCAGGTTCAATGAATTCATAAAATGTATACAATCTAGACTGATGATTTACCTCACCGGTAGAAACCCTGGAGTTGGTTTTCACGTCGTAGATGTCCACGAAATTTGGTGTCAATATGAATTTATTTCCGGTTTTGGAATTCGTAATCTGATACATAGTGAGAAGTTTGACAGAAAGTTTGGGAACGTGCAACACATTCTCGAAGCTTCCATTGGTGAATTCAATCATTCCTTTGACGGTGACTTTGACAGAAGAGTTGTCCCCCATCAAAATAGGAGGACCTTTGCATGCATCCAATGAAGAATATATTGCTTCTGATTCATCCATGTGATGTGATGCTCCTCAATCAACAATCCAAGCATCGGGAGAGGAGTTGATGGAAATCAAGGCATGGCTAGAATTGCCTTTCTTGGAATTCAGATCTTTTGGCTTCTTCTTCTTGGCACCTTCGGGGATGTGATCTCCAAGGTTTTTTTGCTGAAGTATTTGAGACATTAGATCTATTTGTTTTTGCATGCATGCAGATTCTGAACGGAATCCTTTGTAACAATGCGTGCATTTCTCCCCTTTTCTCCCCTTTTCCCCTTTGGATTCGGAGGCATCGGTGAAAGGTTTTGTGTACCCTTCTTCGAATGTGCATGGTATTTTCGTTTATCTTTATCTTTATATTTATGATATTTGTGGTTACCATCATGCACAATGAGTGCATGCACCCTTGGTCCTTTGATTGTGTCCATGTTGATGAGCTAGGTTTGTTCTTATGTCAGGGATTTGATAAAGTCCTCAAGAGAAGGCATCTTCTAGGTGGCTCTAGAGGCAAATCTGATAGTATGGAATGTGGATATGAATACAGATAATTCAGGACCAAGATTGGAGAGAATGGTAAGAACCATTTGTTTCTCCTCCTTCGATTTATCAACCCCACAAGCTTTGAGTTGCGACAGTAAATCCTTGAATTTTGTAAAGAAATCTTGGATACTATCGAAGATTTTTGGATCCAATGTGAAAAGATCTACCTCCAGCGTGTTTCCCCTCATCTCATCTTTTTTTCCAAAGGGCCCTTCCAAGGTGGTTTAGGCTTCATTGGGAGTATTACAGGAAGATATGTGAAAAAGGAGATCGGGAGAAATAAGACTGCAAATTGTTCTTAGTGCCTCATCCATGCGATTTAAATACTTGGATTTTTCTATGGTTGATGGCGGTTTTGTATTTGTATTCAAGGTTAACATGTACAACCCTCTGATTCAGATATGTATGGTTATTTTCTCCTTCCATGCAAAATAGTTGTAAGGTGTGAAAATGAATTCTTTTTGGAATTCCATTTTTCCGTTGTCTTCAATCTTTTGTACCTGCAAAAATTTTTGGTGTAGATTTTGATTAGAAGTCTGTCGGATATGATACCATGTAAATGTGTTGAACCTACACATAATAGATCTAGCTAAACAATAATACACACATTTGCAGAGAGAATTTGAGAGAGAAAAAGAAGGAGAGAAAGAATGAAAGAATTATCATTAACCGTTCTGAATAATGAATAATTTACACATGATATACTATGTGTTAGCGCTTAGTAAATTTCTTAGAGGTTGAAAAGAAGAAATCTACAATGGTAACCTTATCCAACCACTTTTAAAGCTGGGATCTAGCCCTTCCAGCTTCAGAGAGGGATCTCTCTATGTGATTTAGCTTTGTTTTAATTTAAGATATTAGGCTAGCTAAAGGAACTGTTGGTTTTGTTGTAAAGGGTTTTTGAAGTTGGTTGAGACAAACTACACATCCATTGGGCTATGGGGTCTGTATTTAATGAAATCTGAGATACTACCGGAAACGTTAAAGAAAACCGTCACAGGGAGAGATAACACCCTCACTGGATCTTCAGTAATTAAAGTGATGGACAGAAGAAAAGATAAGGAAAATAACTTCAAATAACAAGCAGTTAAGAATTTCTTAATTGAAGATATTTAGAAGATAAACATTAAAATCTTTAGAATCAGAAATAGGGTATCAAGGATAAATCCTGCAACATAACGTTATTCATAAAGATTATCTCTCGAAAAACAAGATGATTACAGAGCAAGAAAACATTTAACTAAGAAAATCACATCACCAGTGAACATGCGCAAGAATCCTGTAAAGTGCCTCTTCTTTATTAATGGTGGATCTCTTCAAAAATGTTACAGCTTGATAGCAATAGGGTGTGCAAATCAACAACTCTCAATACTCCGGAAGATGAAGTATTTATAATTCAAAAATACAAATGTTCCTATCATAACTGATCAGGACGTGCTCATGCTATTTTTAGACTAACTAACTTAACTAATCAAAACTGTTTTGATGACTCAATACAACTGTATGCTGGATTTATGGGGTAGGCCGTTGGCGAGGTGCCTCTGCAACCTCTTCTGATAGGACAGGTGACTGGATGTGACAGCTCATTTGCTAGTCTAGTAGATCACACAGTTCTTCCCATCTGATATGACCTGGCACTGTGACTTTAAGCAATCTACGATACACTTCGTCCATGTCTGTGTACTTAGCAAATGTAGGCTTGATGATGAAAATGTGCTTAATCTCATGCTGGACACTAATATCCAATTGCAAGGCATCCATGAATGCTTTTCCTGTGATGCTTCCCTGTATACCTGCAAACTTAGAGTTGTCCTTAGACACTTCAGTCAACCTTTTCTTATAATCAGGGAGTGTCATTAATTTGTCATTGATGACCTTCATACCAGGGCTATCTTGTGGAAAAACTTCTGCACTCCTTGATCCATGACTTGAATCTTCTCCTCTAGCTGAAGCATGAGACTTCTTTTAGTAAGGCCCCTTTTGACTTCAAGTATAGTTTCTGTCCTGTCCTCAATCTTCAATTCTTCAAGTTCCTCCCGGGTCTTGGAATTCAGGAACCTTATGATTTCATTAGCTTGGGCTGGCATGTCTCCCAGCTCCGTTCTGATTTTCTCCATAGCCTGCTTGCTCCTCTCGAGCAATTAATTTTGTTCAAACATGATTTGAACCATTGGCCAGATTTCATTTATGGACTTAGAAATATCAATCCACACGATCTCTTTGACTTCAGCCAGAGTTTTTTCTGCCATTGTCTGTTTCTGGAGCTGCTGTAACTCCTTCCTGATTTGCTCATTCACCTGTTTCTCTTTGGACAGGCTGGTCTGGAAAGAAGTCTTTAGCTCTTGGAGATTCTCCACTTCTTTCTTAAGCCTGTTGATCTCTGACTCTTGTAGGTTCATTCTCTCCATAGACTTGGCCAGGTCTGTTGCTCCTTCTGGTAGGGGCACTGCTGTTGCAGATGGAATGACTGTCATTGTTGTTGTGCTCAATCCTGCAATTGGGATAGCACTCAATGGAATGCCTTCCATTGGCTTTGCCTGCTCTTTCTCCTTGAGTAGTCTCTCCATTTCTGCCTCCATCTCCTTTAACTGTGCATTCTGCTCCAGGAGTAATTTCAGCATCTCATCCTTTTCACCTTCCTTTTCGGCTATTTCCTTTGCCTGAGGGTCTTCTGTTGGAGGGAGATTTAGCTGTTTTCTCAATGATGCGATGTCAGCATTTTTCTTTTTAATCATCTCTTCGGCAGCTTTGACGTTCGTCGGGTCATAACCGATCTTGAGGACCAGCTCCTCCAACATCTTTATCCTGTTGTGTTTTGCGAAAGAAGATAATTTTTCTAACTTAAGTTGGGTCTGGGAATTGTTCAAAGCTATCCGATACTTTGATGCATAAGTTGAAGCAGGGCCAAAGTGTGGAAAATCATCTCCCCTGTTTGCTTGTGCAGATCCATATGATCTGTCGGATGCACATCCTTTGCTTGAAACTCAAACGTGGCCCTCTTGTAATCAGATATTACCTTGGGATCAGGCACTTGTGCTTGATGGAACGCCATATGAATCCTACCCTTTTCTGTATCAAATGCCGAAAGAAGTCTATGTTGGGCAGTGGATGACTGCTTCTGGAACTGTGCATAAGTGCTGCTGGTGAGCGTCTGGTTCTTCTTCTTGATCAAGTCATATTTTTCAAAAATGCCCAACTTGGGCCCAGTCTTGCTTGGCGGAGTATCCAAGGGAGAGTCTGTGGATTTTAATGCTTTTGTTACTTCCTTAAGCTGAATAGAGCTTAAAGGTAAAGTGAATTGCTTGGCCCCAATAGTGGTCACTGTGGTAGCTTCTACTGTTGTGTCGGGCGTTGAGACTGTCTTCGGCTTCTTGGAGTGAATTTGGAATTCCTCTGATGACACCTCTGTTACAGGAGGAGATGACTCCTGTCGGGGTCTCTTCTCCTTGAGGACCTGAGGTGTGGTAGCGGGTAGTGCACTTGTTGAGGGCACCTGTTCTTCCAAGTCCAGCAAAGTGTCAGGCAGTCATACTGTCTGATTTGCGAATTTCTTGATCTCTGGCTTGGGCTCATGAGCATACGGGGCATTTTTGTTTTTCACCCTCATATCTGAAATGATCCCATCCGGATCATAGTGCCAGATGAAACTCGTAGATAATTTCATCTCTTTCAAAATTCGAACTGCTTCTTCCCCTGTGCCTCGACTATTGCAGATGAAAGGACCGATTTGTCCCTTGATTCTCAATTGTTGCTTTTTTCTTAAGGGAAACAAAATGAATATCGTCAGAATTCATAATCTGCCTTATATATTCTAATGAAAAAATCCTTACCGATACATATCAAGGTAGTTTATAAGGCGCCAACTCGCATCCAAAGACTCTGATTTCTATGTGATTCTGGCATAAATACCAGTCTCATGTCTGAACATTGTCCGAGAGATGCGGGATTCTCTGGACTTCATCATTTATTCGTGGCTCAGGCATGCTACACAACATACTCATCATAGGGTGGTAAAATTGGTCGATGAACGCTGAGAAATCGTATTCAACAGAATTATATTTCAGGAGAGAAGTCCACGCTGTGACTGGTTGGGGCTTCCCGTCGGCGTCCATCTTCTGCATGGAGAAATTGAACCTGTCGGCTTGGAAATAGACGAACATGTAAGCCAGAATGGATGAGTACCTAAACATGCCTTCTGTGGCGAAATTGATGAACTGCTCATGGATATTATTGGCCAAGAAGGTGTTGTAGTCAAACTGCGTGGTTGGCTATTCGTCGTTTGAGAATATGGGTAGAAAACCCAGGATGGTCTCATCTACCCACTGATCAGAATAGTATCCAAGCAGGGCACACAGAGAAGAAAGAATTTGATTTCCTCTGGTGGAAAACATGGAAGAATGATACGGGAGATTGGTGTATGGGAGTGGAGCGGAAGTAGGAAGAAAAAGCTCGAAAATATGAGCTCTCTGTGGGAACTTCATTTTATGGTATAGCTCGGTGAGGATTTCTAAATTAAAGGGGGACGCGGATTCCGCTCATGCAATTTGTAACATCTGGTCGATATCTTCAGGGGTGATGAAGAAAAGAACGTCTCCGGATGAAGAAAGGATGGCAAACTCGGGGAAATTATGAATCTGGGGGAAGAGATACAGTGGAAAATTGGACTCGCAGAGTCCAATTTCGTCACTCTGGTCCAGGAAAATCTCCCGGAGCCATGACTGGAGATCAGAAAAGTCGAAACTGCATATAGTATCAGCTATCAAGCGATCTTTATCGACCAGGGGTATTTTATCTAGGTCAACCGGAGGAGGAAGGAAAGGATTCTCTTCCTCTTCAGCTTGCTTTGTCTTAGACACCATTTCGGAAACTGTACCTGCAACAAACAATACGTTAGTGGGGTCGACTGGACTGTAGGTGAAGGCGATGTGGAAGCAATGGAGGAATAGGAGGTTTCTGGCGCGATGGATGAATAACGAATGAAAGGGGAAAACAGTAGTTTCACTCAAAATTGGGGTCGGTTTGGCGCGAGAGATACGGTCAGCGTGACAATGGGCATATTATCCAGTTATTAATGGACAACAGGCCACTTGGGATGAGTTGGCAGATGATGGTGGCCAAAGCATATGTTTGAGTGACGTGGAGGCAGGTGATTGGAGGTAAAATTCGCCGAAGGGGGCTGACTATGAATGGGAAGGATAAAGGCCTGACAGCGGGGACTGACAGCAGTTATGGGATGGGACTCAAACCGGTAACAAGTGGGACAGGTGGATCAAGTGGAGAAAAGACGTCCATGAGTGACGGGCTGTCAGAGAGCATGTGAAGGATGGGACTTGAAAACCAATAAACTGACGCCACGTATGAGCAGGGGCCCGCTGAAGGAAATATCTTTTCCAGACCCCCCCCCCCTTTGGTTAAAGGCAGGACACCAATGGGGGTCCGAAATCCATTTTGATCCGTTGATCTATGTGCTGGTCTCCTGACCACAGATCTTAGCGCGCTCCTTGATACCGATTCCGG
>JASDQU010738505.1:151703-188516 GCA_032191745.1 Picea mariana | reverse complement strand
TGACTGCACCCGCGGTAATTCAACCTAATATCCAACTCGGGATCTCAGATCAAACCAACATCGCGTTAAGTCTTTTCAGCACAACCCTTAGAACTGCAAATACCCGGGAAGAATTAGAGCGTTCATGGGCAGCCATTGAACAAGATATCACAACCCAGGAACAGTTGGAAGCCAGGCGACGTGAACGCAGGAATCTTCATTAGCTTCCCATACCGAAGGTAAGTGAAATCCTTTATCAACCATTACCACACTTTCGGATGCCTTGACATTGTACTTTAAGCCTTAGTACAGACTCAGGAACAACATAGTGATGAAGGGAAGTGAGGCATTCAACATGTTCTTACTGTGTGTTGTTCATTTCTTACAGTGTGCACATTTTCATCACTTAACAATTAATTATCATTCAATGTACCATGTGTGCGACATTACTTTACTTGGAATTCATTCATTTACTAGTTACTTTAGTGTGTGACATTATGACATCATATATGAATAACACATTCAGAATACTAAGATTTCATCATCACTACGTAAGATCAGTAACATATTCATAATACTAACCATTCTATGATATTCATATCACACACCAAGACACAAGTTTTAATGTGGTTCACCCCAATCCAGGCTACATCCACAACAGTTGGCTTCTTATATTAGCCATGTATATTCTCCTTATAGTTGTGCACTACACTTACAAAAAGATGCAACAATAACCATTACTCAAACTTACCTAGTCATTCTGCTATAGTATGAGCCTAACTCCTTAGTCATAACTCAAAACACACGAACACTTATCCAATTCTTCACTCAATATCTCTCTCCAAAACTCATCATCAGCTACCTTCTACCCAAAAACCGATTACAATTTACAGTTTTATACTATGGTTAAGCCCATTAAAAAGTGGACAAAATGTTCCAAAATCCTAACCATTTTCTGTCTTTTGCGCGTTGACTCCTGAACATACTTCAATTTCTTTGCACGCATGCTCCTCCTTATCCAAAATGTCTCACAATCCATTCCTGTGTGATTTCCAAGACTTATCCAAAAAATATCCAAAATGCATGTCTAACATATATTTCAAGGTGAGCACAAAGCATAAGAGTCACATATTTAATATCACCAATGGTATATGTTTGTTAATTATTGTAAGACAACATATTTCTAGAGTTTTCATTAGTGCAAAACAAACCAAGTTCTTTCATTATAGCCTTTGACATAATGTTTGGCCCCGACCTACCATCAATAAGACAACATTGTGAAATCTTGTCCATAATCTTCATGGACACATAGAAGGGAGGATTCCTAACAGAATTTCTAGAAGGGGTCACAACCAAGACTTTGTTATCATATGAGTCTGCTTCCTCTTCTTTGATAATCAGATTAACAACAACAAGGATTTTACCTTCTATAAATCCTTTCAAGTTCTCTTGGTGCTTAGGAATATTATCCATATCTAATAGAGTGGAATTTTCTTTAATAGTATCCATCCGTTTCATAATATTATATCTCTTATATGAAGTGGAGGAAAATGATGGAGTAACTCTAAGTTGTTGAGAAATTTTGGTTGACTGATCAATTGAATTCAAGCTACTACGTGTATCAGACTGTTTGGAGGTTGAACCAGAAGGATTATGAGCAATAGTGGTCTTATGGGCACCACCTTTATTTTGTTATAATAAGACTGACTTCTAGTATTGAATAGCATAATGTCATCCCCAGATTGCCAATCTAAGGTTGCAATGGTATAATCAGTGTTTTTACCAAAAATCCTCTCTCGAGTGCTCTTTTTAAGTTCACAAGTGATTTATTCATGATTCTCTTCACAAACATTACACCAAGACCGTACAAGAATATCCTTAGGATGAAATGTTTGGGTTTGACTATGAAGAGAAGCTTGCATAGATCTCTCTTGGGTTGGTTGAGTAACCATCCTTTTTTCAAAATAAATTATTCTAGTATTAATGTCTTCAACCAATTGTAGAACAATTATCATGTCATCTTGCTTACTTGGATATGCAAGAGACTGACTGGTCCTCATCTCATGCTTTTCATATTGAAGGCATATTTGCAAAGTTGACCCTAAAGTATCTACATTATTCTCTTGTAATTGATGATGATAATAAGGAGGAAAGGAATTGTAATAGTGCATAAGAGAAGCTTGATTATGGGGCCTAATGACCTTAGAAATATAATTGTAAAGTTTATTGAAGTATAGGTTGAAGTATTTTATAGTTTCTCCTTGGCTAAATCTCAGGTTATTGTAACTTTTAAGTAGATCTACTAGGATTTGAAGCTACCCATAGGTTGGCCTAAACAAGTAACAAATTTCATCCCAGGTGGAAAATGTCTTAGGAGGTAGTTCGAAAAAGTTGGTAGTAGATTTTCCTTCTAGTGCATTAACAAAAAGGTGCATGCAAGTATCATTATCATTGGCGCCAATGTTATGACAAGAATTTGAAAAAGAAATTAAATTCTCAGTAACTGAAATGGTTCCATTACCTGAGAACTTTGGTAGATGCTCTTTAAAATTTGGCGAAGGGGAAGTTTTCAAGGTTAGTTTCAAGGGTGAAGGCACATGCCACAAGGTGATATTATCATATTCTTTGAATTGAAACAATCCATATTTGTGGATGAGAGTCCCTGGATTGGTAGTGGATTGGGATTGATTGAAATGATTGTGCATGCTCCCAATCAATTGGGAGGCATAGTCTTGAATCAAGCCATAAGAAGAGGTCATGTCATTTCTTTGTGATTAAATGGGGTGAAGGAGGCTTGTGAATTATACCTCAAAGTTAGAAAGAGATTGGATGATTCAGTTATGAAGGATATGAAAAAATATTTTTCATTTCCTAATTTTAGTGAAGGGGTCAAATTCACAGGATTTACCTCTATTTCTACGTGAAAATAGAATGGCTGTGGTCATAAAATAGATCAAGGTTGGGTAGGATGGTTATGAATATTCCTCTCAACAATGTCTCCCAATTTGATATATCAAGATATAGTTTTCCAAGAGTGCTTGAGTTGCTCACGAGAGGTGGCGGTGTCTAGGATATGATCAAACAAGAAAGAAATTAGAATGGTTTGGTTAGGGAATTCTTGATTCGGATTATATTGAGAACGAAACAAAATTCACATAAAGAACACAGTAATATGGTGAAAACCCAAATTCTATTAATGAATAAAATAGCAGAATATTGTAGAGCACAAACTGGCTAGAATGGTGGTAGCTTATCTCTAAAGAGAAAGACATGACAGCTATGCTCATTCGTAAAAAGATATTACAAGACATCAAAAGAATGGCCTTTTAACATAAATAAATAACCCTAACAATCCAAAACCCTAACCCTAGGTGGTGAAGCATGAAATGTTTTGAGGGCCCTCAAGTCGTTAGTTGATATGCCAACTTCCTAGGGGAGAACATTTTGCATATAATCTCCATTTGGAACAGGCAATAGCTCGTTGGAAAGATCTAATTTAGAAGTATACTTTTTGGTAAGGCCGGGGACATCCATGGGCATCCTTGGACTCCAAATGGCCAAAAAACATCAATTAAGGCCACAAAACAACCTTGAAAGTTTAGGACACAAAAATCATAACAAAAACGACTAAAATGGAGAACCATGATGAGTCACTGGAAGAGGTGGGTGGCCATTGATATCCACCTAGAATAGTACTCCCCCTTAGGAAGCAATGGTCCCCACTGCATCAAGTACCCTCAAAAGATGGGGAAAATTTTGGTAAATTTGAACCTTGGTGAGCTACTTGCCTTACTAAAGTAGATGTCTTGCTTTGACAACCCAATAGAGTTATGTGTTCTATTGGTGGGTTCCATTTATCCTAGTGTCCATGATATAATCCATTGAAGTTTGTGCAATGTATTTAGGATTGAGTTTTGTAGGGGTCAATTTCTTAGCCACCTCCAAGGTGTCCAACAGAGGTGGAAAATATGGAAAATATGGTCGAAGAAGCTCAACATTAAATATTGGGTGTAAGCTAAGGAAAGGAGGAATACTTAATTCGAAATCAATGTCACCCGCAACCTTTGTGATGGTGTAAGTCCCATATTGAAGTTCTCTAAGATTCATGTGGGGGCATGTGAGGTGCTCTTTATGAAAATGAAACCACACCTTGTCACCAACTTGAAACTTGTGTGGAACCCAATGTTGGTCATGTCGATGCTTGTACTTGGCACTGGCCTTCTCCAAGATATCATAAACCTATTGTTGGGGGTGCTTGATATGTTCAAAAACATTTCCTACTCTGTTTACCTCATTTTGAGTCTGGGAGGACTCTATCGAGGATTGTGGAATAGGTATAGCTACATTAATGGGGGCCAACATTTGAAACCCCAAACACACCTAAAAAGGGTTGTGGCCAATAGAAATGTGGAGGGATATATTATAGTAATTTTGAACATATGAAAGGATCTCATCACATGTACATTGATGCTTGGATTTGTACATGTGTAGGATATGCACAATCATCTTGTTAACTACTTTTTTTTTCCACCTATATGGGGATGAAAGGCAGTCGATTTGGTAAACTTGGTGTCCATCAAAGACCAAAGGTTGTACTAGAAGTAATTGAGGAACATGTTGTCGCTATCTGAAATAATGGTCTGTTGTAGCCCAAAATGAACCTAAACATGATGAAATAAGATCCTAGCAATGGCCTCAGTTGTGATACTCTTTTTACATGGTGTCAAAATATCCATCTTAGAGACCCGATCAAAAAACAAAAAAACACAAACGTGACCATGTTTGGTGTAGGGAAAACCTGACATGTAATCCATGGAAATAGACTCATAGGGATTTCCTAGGGCAAGGAGAGGAGTGTACATCCCCTGCTTCTAGATGGACTACTTAGCGATGGCACAAGCAGTGCAGACATGTTGAAGCTTTGGCCAGTAGAAATGATTTTGAAGTACTGTTATTGTCTTCTCCACACCGAAGTGCCCTGCCACCCGATTGTAATGTGCCTCCCAAAATTATATTTTCACACTTTCTTGAAGGAACACAAAGATGGCCCAAATAGCACAAGAGCACATCCTAGAGTTGGAAGTATGAAACATGTTTTCCTACATGTAGTGTCTGATAAGTAGTAGCGAAGTCAGAGTCATTTTTTATATTTGTGGCCACTCGAAGGTATCGTGCCCAAAGGAGTTAAGAACCATGGTGGGTGCCACAACTGAGGTAGTCTGCAACATGGTTGGTGCTACCCTTCTTGTAATTTATCTTAAAGTGGAATTATTGCAAGCATGTGGACCAATTATGATGGTGGACATTCTGTAACTTTCCTTGTGTCTGCATAATTGAAAAGGATTATGATTAGTATGAACGATCATTTCCTTTCCCAAAATATGATGCTTCCACTGTCGACATGCATGCATTGGAGTACATATCCTTGTCATAGGTGGGATAGCTATGAACAAAATTAGATAGTGTTTCACTATGATAGGCCATTGGATGTCCCTATTGAGTGAGGGCTACATCGATAGCATAGTTGGAGGAATTTGTCTCAATCTCAAATTGTTGTTGCAAGTTTGGCAATGTAAGTAGTGGTTCATAGAAAAGGTGGTGTTTCAGATCCTGGAATGACTTATGTTTTGATCCAGACCATGAAAACTTGGCTTTATCCCCCCCCCCCCTTGATCACTTGAATTAAGGATCAAGTGGTATTAGATAATCACAACTTGAACCTACATCAGAATCTTTCAAGGCCCAAGAAGTTGTTGAGATCTGTCAGAGTCATCGAGGCTAGCCAATCATGAATTAGTTAGATCTTGGTTGGGTCCACATGCATGCCATGTTCATCCACAATGTATCATAAGTATTTGATTCTTTGCATGCCAAATTAATGAGCATTTCTATAAAGTGGTGTATAACTTGTGTTGTCACAGGGTACTCAAGACTTGTTGAATGTGTTGCAAATGTTCATCCCTGGTACGATTGAAGATAAGGATGTCCCCTGAATAGAAAACCACAAAATAGTTTGTGAACATCCATAGGATATCATCCATCATCCTCATGAATTTCATTGGAACATTAGTCAAGCCAAAAGGCATGACCAACCACTCAAAGATACCTTATTTACATTTGAATGTTGTCTTCCGTACATCATTTGGTTCTATTGGAACCTGGTGGTAGCCTGACTTCGAATCAATCTTGCTAAAGAACTTGGAATCCTTAAGTTGATAAATGAAGATCGTCAATTCAGGGGATCGGGTATTAGTTCTTGAAAATGATTTTGTTCAAGGATATATAATCAATATAGAGTCTCCATGTACCATCCTTCTTTTGCACCAACACAATTGGTCTCCCATGGGGTGAGGAGCTTAGTCAAATGTAGTCCTTTTAGATTATCTCATGAATTTGACGCTTTATTTCCTCACTCTCTAGAAGGGAGCATGTGTATATTGGACCATTGCGTAAGGGAGCATCATGTATCAATTCAATGGGATGTTTGACCTAACAATGTAGAGGCTCCCCTCTAGGAGAAGTGAAGAGGTCTCTATAGTCCTCTACAATCTTGTCCACCTACTTATGTTGTGTAGAGAGACCTCGTGTTGAAGTAGTGGTGGTTGCAATGGAATTTTTTTCACCTTTTGACTGAAATATGAAGAGGAAAAACTTTGTAGTCTGATAGATTACCTTCCATCATTTTTTTTCTGAGATTGATGGAATTGCAATAGTCGAAACTACTTCTAGTACCATTTATGGATGCCCTCCCAAACTAACAATGACACTACGGGGTTAGGACTCAAACAAAAACATGACATTTCCACATATAAGGTTGTCCTAAAATAAAGGTGTCTCAAATTAAAGAAGTTGCAAGCTATGGTGGTGAAACTGTATCTTTCTAATGCTTATGACAGGGTTAATTGGCTCTACTTGAGGTTAATGCTAATTTAACTAAGATTCAATGTTTCTTTTGTGAAGTGGGTGATGAATTGTGTCCCCTCTATTTTGATTCTCTATTATAATTAATGGATCTAACACTAATATTTTCATAACTGAAAGGGATATAAGGCAGGGGTTCCCTATTTGGCCTTTATTATTCCTTACTGTAGAAAAAGGCCTAAGTCTAGCTTTGAAGAAGGCACTAAGAAATGGGAATTTTAAAGGAATTAAAGTTGGAAATGATTTGACATGTCTACCATTTATTAATGAAATTTTGATTTTTTGTAACAGATCTAGGAGGGATGTTTCTATACTTAAGAAAATATGGGATCTATACTATATTGCTACAGGTATGCAGGTAAATATGGAAAAATATTCCATCTCCTTTGTGGACATATCTGAAGAAGATAAATATTTTATGACCTACATTTTTCCATACCAAGTAATTGAGTTGGAAAATGGACTGAAATGTTTGGGATTTTTTCAAAATACTAATGATTAAAAAATATGGAATGACAATGGTTGATTTAAAAAATGAAAAAAAGGTCAAATTTATGGTGCAATCACTAGTTATCTACAGGAGGAAGAATGGTTTTAGTAAAAGCAGTTTTAGAATAAATTCATGTCTATTGGATGGCATTAACGTGGATACCAAAATGCCTTTTAGAGACCATAAGAATACTTAGTTCATATTCATCTAGTCAAATAGAAAAGAGAAAGGGGGTATCCCCTTGGTAAAAGACTAGCAGTTCTAAAATCTTTGGGGGGATGGAGTCTCAAAGACATTTTTATATTTTCTAAAGTGATAGAAACCAAAGTGTTTGGAGGATCATACAAGGATAGGGGCTCTGGTGTCATATATTGAAATAAAATTATATCTCCCCAAACTCCATGGAAGAATGGATACAAAGAATTTTCATAATATTTATGTTATCTAGAAAGCAATGTTGTTATCTTTTCCCTTGGTTGGAATTCAGTTAGTGTGGAATGTTGGAAGAGGAACAAGTGTGTGTGGATCGTTGGATTATTAGTGGAGAGTAATATAGGAATCTAGAGCACCTTATTAAGTTTTTGAAGAATAGAGGTATATATGCACTTTCTCAATTGTTGATTTGAATTTAATTGCATTCTAGCATAAGGAATGGTTATCTATTAGGGAGTTGGGGATAAGAGAATAATATGTTTCCATACAGGACTCTTATACTACCAAAATCATATCCAAATTTGTATGCATATATATTTAAGAGGATATTTTGGTGTGGTCTTTTAATATTTTAGGTTCCTATTCTCCTAAGGAGGGCTACAAGGTGATGGTTCTACTAGGGGTACATGAGCCTCAAAGGAGTTGGTGGTGGAAAAGGGTATGGAGTTTCAAGTGCCCCCATAAATATTTCATTTTCATGTAGTTACTACTGAACATTAATTTTTTTAATGCGGGAAATTCTACAAGAAAAGAACACAAATGGACTTGGATGGTGCAATATGTGCATCGTGAGTGATGAAACAAACTATCATCTTATTATGTCATGTGGCTTTGTTGCTCGGGTCTAGAAATAGTTGGAAAGTTTCACATGGTTAAAGAATGCATGGTCAGGGGGTTATAACAAGGAATCTCTTAGAAAATGGGTATAAAATGATGCTACAAAGAACTATAGAGAAACACCCTTTATTGTTGCATGGGGTATTTGGATAGCAAGAAATGCTAATATTTTTGACAATAGGGAGATTACTCCAATCCAATGTGTAATTCAAAGATTTAAAATATTGGTAGCCTATAAGAAAATAAAATATCCCAATCCTCAAACACAAATTTTTAAAGAGGTGAACAATATATCGAGGTCATGGGATTTTTATAATGGGGCCTCCCAAGGTGATCCTCTGAAGGGTGCAACAACGAGTATATATATATATATATATATGAAATGGCACAAACAATATAGGAGATATGATGGCACTAAAGTTAACCCTTACACTTGAAATTAAGCATGGTCAATCAAAACTACAAATATTTGGGGACTCCTACTTAGTAATCAAATGGTTTAAAAAGGAATTTGTTTTAAGGATATTTACTTTACAGCCATTGTTTGACGAAATATAGGGTATATCGGTTGGATATTCACAAATCTCATATAATTATATCTATAGAAAAGGGAATCAATTGGTATGTTATCCATCAAAGGAGGGATCACATCTAGCTTAAGGTAAATGGTGGATTAAGGAGACTCAAAATGGGTGTAGCACATAATATGAACTTCTTACTTTCTTATGAATTAGTTACAATGATTTTCATATGTTGATAATGATTGAAGAGACTTAAGAATTTTTTGTATTAGACAATTTGTGGATAAAAATAGGGGGATTATCTTTATTCTTATTTTTGAAGGAACAATAGGCTCCTAGGGATGAAAGTATGTGACATATATTATGTGTTATTTATTGTGCTAGAAAAATATTTCTAAAGGTTATGTAATGGAGGATACAATGGACATCTAAATGTCTTTTTTTTTTTTGTCCTAAAGAAGGCTACTTGAATGCTGGTCAATATTTAATATATGTAATTTTTTTTTTTTTTTAATAAAGTTACGAAAACATTTTTCTATGGAAAAGAATTTTCTAAAGGAAACTCAAAAAAATAGCATCAATCTAATAATAGACCTAGGGGAATTGAGTATACAAACTATAAAATTCTAGAACGAAAGCCAATTTGGAAAAAAAAAATTGAAATCTAAAACCTGAAACATAAATGAAACTAGAATGCATGTAGTCACATAAAATATTTGGTTTAATGCATGTGCACAATTTTCTAAGAAAAATTATGTGTGCTCAGAAATAAAAAATGTTAAAAATGCATACATCCAAGGTGAAAATTTAGGGTTTCCCATTCAAGTCACCTAAAAGTATGGTCATATCAAGAAAAAATAGCACAAAAACAAAAGTAAACCTAAACTACCAAAGGTCCAATGAAGCATACACACAACCAAGGAAGGAGACAAGAGTCAACTTCCCCAATGGAATCACCAATTTGTGTTGGGTGTTTTGTTACTATGGTGTACCAAAAATTCATACTTAGGAGTTGTGCATCCTAATCAATAGAAAAAAGAAGAAAGAAGAAAAATACAACACACTAGAAATCTTATTCCACATTTCACTCTATGCAAGAGAGAAGATACAAGTAAAAGGATATGCATCAAAGATATAAAGTATAAGATAAAGTAAAGAATGAAGACTAGTTTTTTATGTCAATGGAAATAAGGATTTACAAATAGCACCTCAATAATGGTTGTTGTAGAAAAATGGGTTCCAAATCCACCTTAAGGGAGGGTCACTTTCCTCCTTGTGTGCTCCAACTCCAAGCTTCATGGTAGCAGTGAAATCCCAAATGCTCAAAGAAAATATGGCTAAGGTGTTGAAATTTCTCCTGCTCAACACCCAAAAATTAGCTCAAAACAAAATCACTTTATCTACTAAAATCACAACTGAGTAATCAACTAAACATGCAGCGGAAGCATAAACAAGTAAACCAAATCAAGCACATATAAAAACCAATATTTTTGGGTAGAAACCCTTGGAAAAAATTTGGAGGGAAAACTAGTGTTGAGAATGATTTTATTAGGCTAAAATCAGGGCTACCATAACAGGGATAATGGCCCACTGAGAAAAACACAACTGCAGACTAACATGGCAAGGTCTAACTTGTTGTACAACTAATCTTGGAATGTTTTTTGAGGCATACGTGATTCACCTTCTTTTGAATCACGTATATACGTGACTGTCTACATTGTGAACTGTGTATCCAGAAGGAAAAATTGTATGGCAAGCTTTGTACGATTCGACACTCTTCTATGGATTCCTCATACTAAAACCCACCTGCGTAAGCCTCTGTTCTCTCTTCCCCTTGACATGATCTCTATATGGAAGTCCATCTCATTCCATATCCAAGATCTYCTTGAATCTTTCAAGTGTATTTCTCCACCCTAGCCTTGCTTTTATAATCGTGAGTTATAATCTATTTCTAATCTCACTTGAGATTTAGAAGTACATGTTTAGATTGCATGCATGCTAACTTTTAGCATTTTCTAAAATAACTCAATTAACTAATTACATAATTAATTAATAAAATCAATTTACTTCAATAATTCCTTTAATTAAAGTAAATTCAAGAGTAGAAGGCTTTGGATGATTTCCACACGTCTAGACACATAGACCTATGCGGAAATATGTGTTTGTTGCTACCACTAACATCAACATAAGGTACAAACTATATCTAATGGAATGTTAGTAGAATAACCTTACTTTGAATTATGAATGAAATAAATGACCTCGATGGATTTATTTATAGGTAAAATGGTGGACCTTCCTTTAGAGATAACTTCAATGTGAATTATCTCATTGTAATAATGAAGTAGTTGAATAAGGATAACTATTGAAGACTAGATCAAACCCCATAATTAGTAATAATAGCTTGATAAGGTCCACACTTTTCTATTGGATGAATCTTGGGTGGTTGGGAGGAATGGTTGTTACCCTCCCCACCCAGGTTCAATTCCTTGTAAGTGACATGTGATGCCATTAAATGGGTGTATATAATGCTCTTGTTGTTGAGACCCCAATATTACAAAAATGCTCGGCCTCCCCATGTTCTCTTGCAGATTTCGTGGGGGGTTCATGGACGTAGTAGTTGATGATTTGGTAGTTGTAGGAGGTATTAACCTCCATATGTAACCTTTGACTAGAATAGAATATTTTGGAAGCAAGAGAAACCCTAAACAGATGTGTGAAAACCCTAGAAGACAGTCGTCTCATCATAATATATAATATTAATATATTATCCTCCAGGAAGACAAGTCAACCTAGACTGGTGACTAGAACCACTATAAATAGAGGACGTCTTGGCTCATTTTTTCTCTCACTCACTCTCACACAGGAAACCAGAAACGATGTGCAAGTTTGGAGGAGGAGCAACAACAGCTGCAGTTGTATGTTTTTCTCTTGTTCATTCTTTCGGATACTTTCTCTTGTGCGCTACCCTTGGAGAAGGTGCACTCTCTTGGTCATATTTCTGGTGTGGCTTCTCAAAATCATTCTTTCTGTCAAATGTTAAGGTGCTTGGGGGTGGATTTTGTGCCTATGGTTGGGTGGCAATGGTGTAGCATTGTTTATGGTTAAATGAGCACAATATTCTAATAGGTTATGGGCCCACACAACCTTCAAAACAGTATAACCATTGGAAGGTATATATGTAGCTCTTTTTCAAGCTCGTTGTATCACAATTGTAGTTGCAATGTCAGTTCCTTCATGCTAGTTATAGTGCTAGTTGCAACACCAGTTGCAGTGCGAGTTTCAGCACCAGTTGCAGTGCGAGTTGCAACACCAGTTGCAGTGCGAGTTGCAACACTAGTTGCAGTGCCAGTTACAGCACCAGTTGCAACACCATTTGTAGTTCCAGTTGCAACACCATTTGCAATGTTAGTCGCAACACCATTTGTAGTGCTAGTTGCAGTGCCATTTGCAGTGAAAACACCAGTTGCAGTACTAGTTGCAATGAACGTTTTTGTGAAGTATTGGGGATAATATTTGGTTGTCCTAGTGTGCCTTACCCTAGCGCATCTACATCTACCTCATATTTCAAGTTGGAGCACCTTAAAAAATTTGGGTTCATCATTTCTTGTCACTGCTTCCGAATGGTGTTGTTGTTGCCAGAGGTATGTACTTGTATATGTTTAAATTGTATCACTATATTGAGGGTGTTTGCAAGAGAAGGGATATTTTTTCCAAGTAGCAATATTATATCCAAAGGGATATCATATCCAATAAATTCAAAGGAGCAACAAACTCTACATGTTGGAAAGAATACTTGTCTCAAAAGAAAATAAACTCAAGAGGAACAATAGCCAGACTCCAGGTTTGCATATCAGGTTTGATATTTTTATTATTGTTTCTTAACTGAGTATTGCAATCCTTTATATTTTACTAATGCTAGGAAAATATGAATACTTAGTAGCATGTATTATTAATATGAATGCTTATTGTACTTAATTGCAATATGAACTAACATCTCCTCTACGAGATATTTCTTGTTCTTGTTCTGTAGGACACCCTGGTGATGCTATAATGAATTACCAAGAAATTGATATGTTCTTATACAAAATGTTTTTATATTGGAAGTACTTTTTCTCTTGTTTTTTCTATTTCGGACAGGTTATCCTACATATTCTAGGAAGGTTACCACAGAAAAGAAAGACTTGAAAGGACTCAGATGGAGTTAGACTTCAGAGGGATTCATTTATCAAGAAGAAGCCATATTGGTTTCGTGACACTTTGCAAGACACAAAGGGGCATGCAGCAGATGGAAGCATGGTCCGAGGATTATCTCAAATAGATGGATTTAACTTTAGAATTTGAGATGATGGATATTTCAGGACTTCAACAGAGGAATGGTGTGGGAAGAAGCGGTGAGGCTCCATCACTTATACACAAATGAGCAGATAGTTGACATTTTCACTAAGCCTCTGTCTGTGAAAATATTGGCAGGAATGCAAATGTTTCTCTGGGGGAGTATTGATGATTGCAGCATCGTGTCGATATTCCAAGATTGATCAAACAGACTTGATCATGTGGGAATATGCCCAGATGTAATATTCGACAGACTGATTATTCAAGTTGTTGCTAGATCTCCTATGTATAAATTAGATCAGGCCTTGAAACTCTCACGAGTAGGTGAGTATTTAACTCACAAGTAGGTGAGTATCCTCAATAATCATCGGGACACCTCCATCTCTTCAAAAACTGGGTTATATACCATGGGAGATAGGGAACATATACATCTAGAGTATATATGCCCCGACGTAGTCTTCGATGAACTGAAGACTCGAGGTGCTTGAGGTGAAATTCCATGTGTCTGATAGCATCGAGTTGAATGCATTCACGGAGTGATCCTATGAAAGGATCACCATGAGGTGTTTGTGGCTCCGATGTGGTCATAATTCTTGTCATGGAACAAGAACGACCCGAGGTTCTAGACACACGTGTCTTATAGCATCAAGCTAAATGCATTCACGGAGTGATCCTATGAGAGGATCAACTATGAGGTGAATGTGGCTCCGATGAGGTTATGATTCTTGTCATGGGACAAGAATGACCCGAGGTGCTAGACACATGGTGGTGGAGATGGATCATCAATATAGCTAAATGAGGCTCATGGATATTGTGATATTGTCTATGATAGAAGAATACCAATAACAAGTACGACGATATTTTTTTATTCCAAATTGCTACCAGATGATGATGATAGTAATGATGATACTCATGACATGGGTGTAGCCATAGGTGAGTATGTCATGCGAGTGTATCCCATGATGATGATGGTAAAACACACTATGAGGTGTATCTCTAGTGTTCTCTAGTAGTTTGTGGCCCCTATACGACATTAACAAATCCACATGGGTGTATCCATGTGTGACATAATGATGCTACGAGTAGCATGGTCTACATAACCATGATGAGAGGATCATGACATAGTGAGCAAGGCTATGAAGACCAAAAGGGAACATCATGGTTAAATAGTTCCCTATCTAAGAGGGAGTGTTGATGTTTTCATATCTGCAAGAACCATTAACCTCCATATGTAACCTTTGACTAGAATAGAATATTCTGGAAGCGAGAGAAACCCTAAATAGATGTGTGAAAACCCTAGAAGAAATTATGTTTCAGCAGAATATATAATATTAAGATATTATCCTCCAGGAAGACAAGTTGGCCTAGACTGGTAACTAGAACCACTATAAATAGAGGATGTCTTGACTCATTTTTTCACTCACTCACTCTCACTTAGGAAACTGGAAATAATGCGCAAGTTTGGAGGAGGAGCAACAACAACTGCAGTTTTTGGTTTTCTCTTGTTCAGTCTTTTCGGTACTTTATCTTGTGTGCTACCCTTGGAGAAGGTGCTCTCTCTGTTGAACACACTGCCCACACTAAGAGTGGGGGTGAATTAGTGTGTGGACTATTCTAACTTTTTCTTCTCACAGGTTAATAGTTAAAACATATTTGAATAGATTAAGAATAATCAAATCATAATTACAATGAACACAGAGACACCAGATGTTTGTATTAGCTTTTGTGTAATTGATATGAATATCATAATATAAATATATGTGAAAGAGGATTTTCCCAGCATCAATTGATTTGTTTTAGAACCAACTGAAGTAAGGAGTACCAACTCCTCGGAGAGCACCAACTCTCAGGCAAGACCCAGCTTGCTGATAGAACCTAGTCTATCCAACTAGAGTTTATTCAAATCCAATAGTAATGATCCATTATAGAATCAACTCTATCTCATGACCATAGGTGTAACATAAAACACTCATCACCGCATTTCATCTTCTCTCTAAAATTCGCGCCTTCTTCATTTTTTCTTTCCTCTGATATCTTCACGCAATCTTCACTTCTACATATCTCTCTTATATTTGCACGGACCTCAGGTCTGGATCCGCCTCTTCACTTCACAAGCCATGCTTTATACACAAGCATCGTTTCAAGTGAACCAATCATGGTTGTATTTATACTTGTTTATGCTCAAAACTTTTCTAAGTTATTGAGCCGACTTGTGAAACAAGTTATAACTAACTTGTTTATTTACAATGACTTTTGGGACCACCAGAGTTCATTGTTCTAGGTATTCAACTTTACACCTGGCATCCCCTTTACTTTCATAAATTGATCACAGTCATGGATCGATTTCCTTCATCTCTGTGATAGCAAAGATCGGTGCTTCCTTCAAACCAGTTCATATGATCAATGGCATAGAACCACAGGCTTAACAATTTAAGCAACCCATACATTCTTCCCTTTAAAATATATTGACCATATGACCGACGGTAGTGAACTCACATTAGGCGAGACTAGCGCATGAGCGCTTATCAATTCAACAACCATGATTCATTCTCCCGATGATATGGATGATTGTTGGGACTTCGGGTCTTCTCCCTTTGGGTCTTCGTGACTTCAAACCTTTCAAATCTCCCAAATACTATATTTTTGAATAGATCGGATAGTTCACATTATATCTCGAAACTAGATCAATGGTTATGTTCGATCCTTACATCTATCCTTTCATTCCTTAATCCAATGGCCAGGATTTAATCAAGTGTTATGATGGATGGCCACCATTTACTTCGGGTCTTTGGACTATTATTCTTACGCTATCCTTCCACTGTATTTTGATCAACGGTCGTGAGTGAAATTGAACATCAGATCAACGGTTGATATCTCCTTCAGGTCTTCAGACTTCGAAGATTTCGAGTCTCAACCCCTTCTTTCCTCCATATGTCAATCTTCTGGAGCTAAAAAACCACTGATGCGTGTCCCTCTCTTAATCAACGGTCAAGATCCTTTCTCGTCTCCGGGCTTCGAAATTATCAGGCCTCAAATTTCGTTGTAGTATGATCAACGTTTGGGAATACTCCTGATGCAATCTTTCAGATCGAACAACTTATGTCCACTTCAAGACTTTGGCGTTCGGGACTTCGGCGGTTTTGAATAGACGCAGTTCCATTTTCCTCCAGAGTGATCACCTGTTGTGTAAGTCATCAACGGTGGAGATTGCTTCCTGTCGGTTAAAGTTTCTTCTTACACTATCCTTCCACTGTAGCAAATTGATGATCAGGAATGCTCCTGAAGTGATCTTTCAGATCGAACGTCTTGTGTCCACTTCGAGACTACGGCATTTGGGACTTTGGGACTTTGGGAAAGTGCTAGTGGTATATCTCTTTAAGAAAAACTCTCAGAGTCACGTAAGTTGTTTACATCACTTGCTGACATGTCACGAGCTGAGTAGCTGCCACGTGTCACTTTGATTCATGATTTGCACGTACCTAAAATGTTGATTCAGCTTGACACTTGGTGTTCTTTGACTGTGCCACATGTCCTTGCTGGTGTATATTTAGTAATGTGGATCTCCCACATGTCTTTGCTAACGTGGTTTGTTGATCAATAGCCCTGATCCAATGGTCCTCGTTATGTCCTCCAAATTCGACAATCCTTACTCACTTCAGATTTTCGGGCTCCGGGTATTTCAAATATCAAACTGACGGAGCATAAGTTGCTCACATCTTTAGACCCGAAGTGAAGGATGTTCATTCGATCATTATATTAGATCGATGGCTCGATCTGTCTGTAGTGATTCTCTTCTGTCTTATCCTGTACTTCCACTTAGAATGATCCAATGGCTAACGGAAGTTCACATGAATGAGATCTCAAATCTTACCTCGCTTATCCTATCCTTCCACTCAAAAATGATCCGACGGCTTGACGAGAACTTGGGTTTGATCCGACGGCTGACGGGTATTTGGATAGTCAAACTCTCATCCTTTTTACCTCACTTATCCTGTCCTTCCACTCAAAATGTGATCCAACGGTCATGAATATTCTCGAATCATATCCACGATCAAGGATGATTGTGGAACCACAACTTGTGAGTTATTTAACGCGTCACAAAAAATATGCAATTGGAAGTTGTGCATTGTTGGTGAGTTAACTACAATCATTGATCTTTGAAGCCGTAAGATCGGATGATCCTGACTAATTGCGGGATTGGAACTAGCATGATATTTAACTCTCCTTTCGATCTTCACAATTCATCCCTGTCGCAGAATTGGCGATTGCACATCCAATGGCCACGATTTAATCTGAATTAAACTCATTTTTTGTTGGATCAACCGCATTCGTATATCTTTGAAGCTATGAGATCTAATGATCTAGACAGATTGAAGGATTGTAACTGGTGAGTAGTTTAATTCTTCTTTCGCTCCCCGCAATTCATCCCTACCATTGATATCGCTTGCAGATTGACAGTCACGATCCTCCAATGATCCTCAAGCCCATGGTCACTCATATGACCATCGTCTGTTATATGAGACAATCACCACCGTCAATTTCCTTGATCGAACAGCGACTGAGAATTCTCACCTTTTCCTGTGCAATGGTCGACTTCTCAATATTTCCATCGATCCCGACGATACTTCTACAATGCGCTTCTTCCTTCTGAGCTTTGATCTTCATTCGCTAACCCTCCTAAGATTTTATCATAGGATTGTTGATCCTATCATGATCAACAATAATCACGAATTTCTTCATACTTTTCGCTTCTTCTGAAATACTGTGCAATGTGATTTTCCTTCTGAGATTTGATCTTCATATTGTTTGCTCCTCTTGTTCGCTGCTAACCCTCCTAAGATTTTATCATAGGATTGTTGATCATATCGTGATAAACAATAATCACGAATTTCTTCATACTTTTCGCTTCTTCTGAAATACTGTGCAATCTGATTTTCCTTCTGAGCTTTGATCTTCATATTGTTTGCTCCTCCTGTTCGCTCCTCCTTCTGATCTTGTGCTTTCAATATCTTCATACTATTTGACATCTTTTGTTGACTGATATACTATTGACATCAATGACAATCTCATCTCTAGTAGTTCATCATTAACAACAGATCATCACATCAACTGTTGACATCAATGAAAATATGTCCAACAATCTCCCCCTTTGTCATTGAGGGCAACACACTAACTTCATATACAAAAACTCCCCCTGTGATGATGCTTTCCCCTTATGAAGTTTTGATTCTTTCCTCTTATGAATTTTTCTCTCCTCCTTTGACATCAATGGCAAAGGGTTTTTTCTCTTGTGGTAAAGCTTTGTATGTTACTGACCAGAATCTAAACTTGGGCAATTCTTCCTACAGTCATGTTCTACCTGTCATAGTTGAATGACTCCCCATATCAATATGCTCTCTCTTTGCTTCTGACTACTCTCCCCCTTTGTTTCTGAAAAGGTAGTTCTTCCTGACAAGGTTTCTTCCCCTGTTAACTAACTTGTTATCTCAGTTGTTTGTGATTTTTTTGTTTCAAATGAGTAGTCATCTTGATACAAATTTTTGTAGTGATCGAGTCTTTTCAAGACTTAATCTAGTTACTTCTAACCAAAACTTCCCTTGATTTTTTACTGATTATTCTCCCCTTGTTAATTCTATAGGATGTCATGTTCCTCATTTTGTACATCAGAATGATGCTTTTGCAGATGTCGTTGTCCTACTGGAATAGTGTGCAATCGTAGCTCATCTTATTCAAACAATTATTGGATCTGCCTATTGATTCTCATCGGTCTCTAACCAGATGTGTCCATCTTTATCCAAGATGCTTCTTTACTGTACATTGCTCTAAAGTTGACTAAGACAACTTTATAATATGCTTGTCACGTGACTGCAATTATTTTTGCAGCAATTAACTTCACTCATGTTCACTTGTTCGGTCTTTCCTATCCACATCTGTGAGTGTCCTGGTTTCTTGAACTTTGTTCTCTGATCTTCTATTACTGCAACTTCATTTTTCTTCCGTGTTCCATTTACTTATTTTGTCATACCATGTGAAGGATTTATCATTAACTGTTTTCTTGAGTTCCAACAGTTATAGGATTTGTGTCCATATCCACCACAACTATAGCATCTCATAGTGTAGCAATGTGCAGCAATATGTCCAACATGATTACAGTTCCAACATATTATACTGTTGTTGAACCTACCAACTTGTTTTCTTTCATGATGCCTACAATCCAAGGCTTTATGACCATATTCATTACAAGAGAAACAATAACTTCTAAAAACAATTTCATACCTTCTTTGATTCATCCATGAAGGTGTCTCTCTTCTGAACTTGCTTTGAGGTATATGAATAGCTTCTAGATGTCTTCCTTGATCTGATCTTTTAAATTTTGTAGTGTTGCTTTTATTCTTTGAACATGAAGAACCTGAGTCATACCTGCTTTCACTTTTTACAAATGAAGGAGTTGTTTCAGATCTATCTTCATTCTTTACAAATGAAGGACCTGTGTCAGACCTGTTTTCATCCTTTACAATTGAAGGAACTGTGCCAGACATGTTTTCACCTTTTACGAATGAAGGACCTGCATCAAATTTCTTAGGAGTATTGATTTCTTCCTTGTTGTATCCAAGACCGAATTTGTCATTTGGTGATCTCTGACTATCCAAGATCTCATCCAGGGTCATGCAGTTGTTCAAGAACTTGATTTGGGTGTCTAACCTCTCAACCTTCTTTCTAAGATTCACAACTTCTGCTTCTAGCTCATGACCGGATTCTTCCTTTTTGTCCAACTGGTTCCTTACTACCTCTTCTCTCCTTTTGGCTTCTTCAATTTGAATTTTAAGAATGACATAGCTTTCCTTTAGTTCTGCAAGGTTTTTGCTTGGTTCATCATCTTCCTTCTTTTCTTCTTTTGCTTGACTGATTTCATTTTTCAGTCTCTTGATTTCCTCTTCCTTTGCTTGATTGATTTCATTTTTCAGTCTCTCGATTTCCTCTTCCTTTTATTTTGTTAGATAAGCAACTTTTGTTTTCAATCTTTTGATCTCTTTTTCTTTGTTATCTAACTGAATCTTTTGCTTAGATATGATTTATTTACTGTCTTTGAGATTTTCTTTTATTTCCAGGATATGCTTCTGATTCCTAAGCTCATCATATTCCTTCTCCTTTTCTTTTACTTGACTAATTTCTTTCTTCAGCTTCTTGATCTCCTCTTCTTTCTCTTCTAATTGATTGTCCTGCTCATATATTATCTTTTCACTGTCCTTGAGCATTTCCTTTATTTACAAGACATGCTTTTGACTCTTTTCAAGAAATTCTTTAGTGTAGTCATGAAGATAGCTATAGTTTGATTCATTATGGTCATTGAGGTATTCACAGAGACTCCAATCAACCTTTTTTTTGGCCTTTGATAGTTCTTCTTATTCTTCTTCCATGGGATAAGTGCTAACAGAACATTATGTTATTGTATCTGAGTCTTCTTCTTTACTTGTAGGGGAGGATTCAATATCATTGTTATTGCAATCGAAATATTATGGAGAGTCCTTACCTTTATTGATGGTTGAGTCTTCATCTTCATTCTTGATAGGAATGTCTTATGTGTCTTCATTTTTTATTTCATACATCTTTTCTAACTTCATCCATAAGTCCTTGGTGGATGTGAAGAGTCCTATGCTTTCCTTGACTATATCTAATAATCCATTGAGAAGAATCTTCAATGCCACTTCATTGTTCTTCCTTGATCTTCTTTGGACTATAATTTTGGATGGATTCTTTGATGTAGTTAAATCCCAGGGCTTGATTACTACTGAATTACAAACTTCAAATCCTTTTAACTTCAAATATTGTTTCATATTTTCTCTCCATGAGGAATAATTTGTTCCATCAAATAAGGGAGATTCAATTGCGGAGAGAGCCATCTGTCAACCCATTTCTTCATAAGCTACCTTCCACTAGTTAAACTGTGTTGAAGGAACCTCGCTTTGATACCAATTGTTGAACATACCACCCACACTAAGAGGGGGGGGTGAATTAGTGTGTGGACTATTCTAACTTTTTCTTCTCCCGGGTTAGTAGTTAAAACATATTTGAACAGATTAAGAACAATCAAATCATAATTACAATGGACACAGAGACACCAGATGTTTGTATTAGCTTTTGTATAATTGATATGAATATTGTAATATGAATATATGTGAAATAGGATTTTCCCATCATCAACTGATTTGTTTCAGCACCAACTGAAGTAAGGAGCACCAACTCCTTGGAGAACACCAACTCTCAGGCAAGACCCAGCTTGATGATAGAACCCAACCTATCCAACTAGAGTTTATTCAACTCTAGTAGTAGTGATCCATTATAGAATCAACTCTATCTCATGATCAGAGGTCTATCATAAAACACTCATCACCGCATTTCATCTTCTCTCTAAAATTCACGCCTTATTTGCTTTTTCTTTCCTCTGATATCTTCATGCAATATTTGCTTCTACATCTCTCTCTTATATTTGCACGGACCTCAAGTCTGGATCCAACTCTTCACTTCACAAGCCACGCTTCATCCACAAGCACTATTTCAAGTGAACCAATCATGGTTGTATTTATACTTTTTTATGCTCAAAACTTGTCTAAGTTATTGAGCCAACTTGTGAAACAAGTTATAACTTGTTTATTTACAATGACTTTTGGGACCACCAGAGTTCATCTTTATGGGTCTTCAACTTTACACCTGGCATCCCCTTTACTTTTGTAAATCGATCATAGTCATGGATTGATTTCCTTCGTCTCTGTGATAACAGAGATCGATGCTTCCTTCAAACCAGTTCATATGATCAATGGCATAGAACCATAGGCTTAACAATTTAAGTGACCCATACATTCTTCCCTTTAAAATATCTTGACCATATGACCGATGAAGGTGACCTCACGTTAGGCGAGACTAGCACATTAGTTCTTATCAATTCAATGGCCACAATTCATTATCCTGATGAGTTGGACAATTGTCAGGACTTCGGGTCTTCGCCCTTCGGGTCTTCATGACTTCAAACCTTTCTAATCTCTAGAATACGATATTGTCAAACAGATCAGATGGTTCACATTATATCTCAAAACCAGATCAATGGTTATCTTCAATCCTTACATCTATCCTTTGATTCCTTAATCCGAAGGCCATGACATAATCAAGCGTTGTGATGTGTTGGAACAAATATTGAAATTTTGGCTTTCGGTAGCATAGGAGGAAAAACTTTATAGTGTTTAGCTATTGAAAGTGCAGACTTTCGGTAGCTTAAATCTCAGGTTTCATATGCCCTTAGTTGCTGCAAGTGTAGATGTGTTTTCACCCATAAATCAAGTCACGAGGAGGCACAAAAAGAATGCAATAAACGGAAATAAAATCCCTATAATAAGTTTTTACATAAATTCCATGTCACCATTTCGGGTTTTCGGTAGTCGGGGGTTTGGCCAACATAGATATTTTGACCATTGCTCCATTTCCCCGAAACCTGAAAGACGAAATCGGGGTTTTGGGACTTTTGGTGTCTTATGGCGCTCTGAAATCGCATTGTTAGCTTTCGAAATCCAGGACTTTCGGTGGCTAAGATACCCTTGTTTTTGGCATGTTAGCCACCGAAATCACAGGTTTTTTCCAGTGACAAAACTGCCTTAGAAAAACTCAACTTTCTCAGTCGTGGAGAGGTCATTTTCCACATTCGATTAGTCAATAAACATCTACAAATCCTAATATTTCCATTGGTGTATTCATAATTTCATTTGGGGCTTGGGAAGGCAATCAAAAGTCCCCTGAAATATGAGGTTCGTTTTCTGAAGTGTGGTGTTTTTTACTGTGCTGAGTCATCATTTTGAAATGATGATTCTGAGCGACTGGAGTATCATTTTGAGAAACGGTCAAAGTATTTTGTGCCTAACACATCAAATATAAATAGACTCTCTCAGTTTTCCTACATGTGTCACAGATTGGGAGAATCGAATCCATCTCCGAGCCCTAATTTTCAGATCTCATATTTTTCTGTTTTGACACATGTTTGTAAAATGCAGATTTGGGGAAAATGGAAACGGATCTCAGGGAACTGGGAGATTTTTTTGCTCTAAAAAAATAGATGCAAAAAATTGTCTTTCAGTTTATACACAGCTGTCACGATTCGAGAGATACAGAACCATACTCGCAACCCTAGTTTTCAGTAGTTTGGCCCATTTTCTATGGCAGAAAGTTTCTGAAATTGATGGTAACTATTGTTATCTTTTGGGAGGCAATTCGACCTCCTAGAGAGGATTTCGACCTCAATACCTGCATGCTATACCTGTTCATTTCTAGGGGGATTTATTTTGTAATTCGAATCATTTTTTATTTATTCGAAAGAGGGTAGAAGACTTATATTATTGTATCTTCTTGAAGAAGAAAAAGGGGGGGGAACAACTCGAGGGCCTTTTGGAGGTTGGGTTTGTAATGCGTTCCTTTTCAGCAAATATAGAATAGAATGCCAAGAGATTCTACACCTTGTCACTTTCTAATTCTGTCTTCTTCCTGTGTTATTGTTTCTGAAGTTTTCATTACTTCTCTTTCTTCCTTCCATTAATTAATTCAGCTTGTAATGGTTACAGTTCAGTGATACTTCTGATGTAGCTAATTTAAAGCATTCCTTAAAGTGCAATTTTTCCTCTGTTTTGTTGTGAGTAGAACAAGACTTGCATCTTAATTGTTTTTCCTTATTTACAAGTTTTATTTGTTCATAGCTTTTTCCTCTGTCTTGCTATGAGTGAGACAAGACCTGTGTTCAGATATTTGAAGTTTGGTGTTATTTCTTCTAATGAAAGGAAGACCAGATTTATCAGAATTAGATACCTAGATTTTTGTTTTAGTTTTTTTCATCCCCTATCTTCTATTCATCCTCATGATTTTGAAATGAATTTAGCAGATGAGTTCATGCCTCTTCGTTTCTGATCTATAAATGAGTGAAAGGCTCGTTTCAGACCTAGTTCTAGAAGCCTCATACGACTGATCAATCAACAAAATTTATTTCATTTAAAATGTGCTAAGTCTTGGCTCTATTATAGCCTAGAACCAACTCTTGCAACAAAATTTTCTAGCGTCGTTGCCAGGCATGGAGGAATGAAGCTATCTTCCTTGGGATACGACAAAAATTTTAGATATATTCCTTGATGGTGAACAACAGATAGGCATTCAATTGGTTGTGATCATTCACCTGGCGACTCCTTGGTTCGAAGACTCTACATGATTCACTGGCGACTCCACTGGTCTCAAAATGTAGAATTTGTTCGCTACTCGGATTGTTGCAAGGTTTGCTCCTCTGGACTTTACAAATGTTTATGGTTTTCCAAACACTTTTCCAGACATTAAAATTTGGGAAGATGTCCTTCCTAAATTTGGAGGATATGTGGACGATAATCCTGCTCAACACTTGTTTGAATTCCACAAGATCATGGATGAATTAAATGTACATCATGAAGATGTCCTCATGAAGTTGTTTATATTTTTCGTTGGAAATATATGCTAGACTCTGGTATAAATATTTACCCCATTCCAGTATTCCTTCATTGAAATATTTTCACACACTTTTTCATCAACATTGTAAGAGGATATATTCAGCTGAAATCATGTTTGAAGATTGTTGTAATATAGAATTCATAAGACAAAAAGATCAAACAAATCCTCTTGAAGAGGAGGAAGGAATATCAGAAATTTCTCAAGTTGATGAAGATGACCAGTATGAAGAAGAGTTGGCTGAGAAAGAAGTAGGATATGATAGCTCTTGTGATCATATTCGAGAAGAAGATATTCAGCATCATGGTCAACCTGTAGAAGAGAAAGAAAATAATTATTGTTTTATCCAGAAGATACAAAGACCACCTTCTCCTTTGACTGAAGAAGAAATAGATTTGCTCCTACATAGTCATGTTACAGCCCATGCTTACACAGATTTGCAGCGTATACACAATGCCGTATATGAGAGTCGGACTTCTTCCATTTCTAAAAATGTAAATCTGATTTTAAATAATGGCAGTCGTGTGTTTGATGAAACCTTACAGGAAGTTAATGAACCTATTTATGATGATGATTTCCAACCAGGAAATCAGCTTGTAAGCCCTGTTTTGTTTCATGAAGAGGATAGGGTTGTCACATTTAATAGTCTTGAAGGAAGTTCATTGTTCAAGGATGTTTTAGACTGTGATTTGGAGGGGTATAAATCTGAGATAGAAAGCATGCCAGAGAAAGGATCAAAGTTGCTCACGGTTGATGTCCCAAGCATTTGTCTGACTAATGACCCTCCTAAGTTATCTGTTGAACCTAAATATGATGAGTATAGTGATGATTATTATATTATTTCTGTAGAACAACTTGCTGCAAATTTTTCATGGAGGGATGATGGTCTTTAGACAAGATTGTGCCATGATTTTGGAGATGCCATTGCAGATGATATTGAACGGTGCTCATATATTCTCTTTGAGAATGATCCTGAGCATTATAAATCAGAACGTAGAGTAGTCATGGATGTTTTAAAACCTTGGGACTATATATTTTTCCAAGATCCTTTTGTTGACCTTTTAGATTTATTTAATGGAGTAACACTCTATGTCATGGATATTTTGTCACAGGAATCGAGGAAAAGTTTGAAAATTCATGATCAACAACATTTCATATGGAAGTTGTCAATTTCCTTTTCTAGCATGCTCAAAGAAAGTGTGAGCAGATTTCAAATAAGTAGACAGTTTTTGGATTGGCTTCACTGGCATTTTTGTATCATTTGATTTAGTGGGAATTTTTCAGTAGTTAGAGTAGGTGATGTATATAAATAAGCTTGACTTTAAGCATTAGAGTACATAAGTGGTTTTAAGTACGTTTCCAGTTCATTTTGGCATCCTGTATGGTTTTGATTTAAGACATTATGACTCCATAGCCCAATGAATGCATAAGCGGTTTTTTTTGGAAAGGTGCAAGCAAAGTGACAGGGTTCAACATTTGATAAGGATGATTTCAGGTCACCTAATGGATGAAGGCACTTGGTCTACTGTTCTTGGTGCTTTGCAGGAAAGAAACATCCCTAGATGGAGCCTATGTTGAAACAAATATTGAAATTTTGGCTTTCGGTAGCTTAGGAGAAAAAAATTTATAGTGTTTAGCTACCGAAAGTGCAAACTTTCGGTAGCTTAAATCTCAAGTTTCATATGCCCTTAGCTACCGAAAGTGTAGATGTGTTTTCACCTAGAAATCAAGTCACGAGGAGGCATAAAAAGAATTCAATAAACGGAAAAAAAATAAAAATCACTATAATAAGGTTTTCAATAAATTCCACGTCACAATTTCGGGTTTTTAGCAGTTAGGGGTTTGGCCGACATAGAGATTTTGACCATTTCTTTGCTTCCCCGAAACCCGAAACCCAAAATTGGGGTTTCAGGACTTTCGGTGGCTTATGGCGCTTTGAAATCACATTGTTAGCTGCCGAAATATAGGACTTTAGGTGGCTAAGATACCCCTGTTTTTGGCCTGTTAGCCACCGAAATCGCAGGTTTTTTCCAGTGACAAAACTTCCTTAGAAAAACTCAATTTTATTAGCCGTGGAGAGGTCGTTTTCCGCATTCGAATAGTCGATCAAAATCTACATATCCTAAGCTTTCCATTGGTGTCTTCAGAATTTCATTTGGAGCTTGGGAAGGCAATCAAAAGTCCCCTGAAAGATGAGGTTCGTTTTCAAAAATGTGGTATTTTTAACTGTGTTGAGTCATCATTTTCAAATGATGATTTTCAACGACTGGAGTATCATTTTGAGAAACGGTCAGAGGATTTTGTGCCTAACACATCAGAGATCAATAGACTCTCTCATTTTTTCTACATATGTCACATATTGGGAGAATCAAATCCATCTCCGAGCCCTAATTTTCGGATCTCATATTTTCCTGTTTTGACACATGTTTATAAAATGCAGATCTGGGGAAAATGGAAACGGATCTCAGGGAACTGAGAGAGGTTTTTTCTTAGAACAAACAAATGCACAAAAACCTCTTTCAGTTTATACACAATTGTCACTATTCAAGATATACAGAACCATAACCGCAACCCCATTTTTCAGCAGTTTGGCCCATTTTCTATGGCAGAAAGTTTCTGAAATTGATGGTAACTATTGTTATCTTTTGGGAGGAAATTTGACCTCCTAGGGAGGATTTCGACCTCAATACCTACATGAGATACCTGTTCATTTCTAGGGGGATTTATTTTGTAATTCGAATCGTTTTTCAGTTATTCAAAAGAGGGTAGAAGACTTATATTATTGTATCTTCTTGAAGAAGAAAAGGGGGGCGGGGGGGGACAGCCCGAGGGCATTTTGGAGGCTAGGTTTATAATGCATTCCTTTTTCATAAAATATAGAACAGAATGCCAAGAGATTCTACACCTTGTCACTGTCTAATTTTGTCTTCTTCTTGTGTTATTTTTTGTGAAGTTTTCATTACTTCTCTTTCTTCCTTCCATTCATTAATTTGACTTGTAATGGTTACAATTCAGTGATACTTCTGTTGTAGCTAATTTAAAGCATTCCTTAAAGTGCATTTTTTCCTTTGTTTTGTTATGAGTAGAACAAGACCTGCATATTAATTGTTTTGCCTTATTTACAAGTTTTATTTGTTCATAGATTTTCCTCTGTCTTGCTATGAGTGAGACAAGACCTGTGTTCAGATATTTGAAGTTTGGTGTTATTTCTTATATTGAAAGGAAGACCAGATTTATCAGAATTATATACCTAGCTTTTTCTTTTAGTTTTTTTCATCCCCTATCTTCTATCCATCCTCATGATTTTGAAATGAATTTAGCAGATGAGGTCATGCCTCTTCATTTCTGATCTATAAATGAGTGAAAGGCTTGTTTTAGACCTAGTTCTAGAAGCCTCCTATGACTGATCAATTAACAAAATTTATTTCATTTAAAATGTGCTAAGGCTTGGATCTATTACAGCCTAGAACCAACTCTTGTGACAACATGATGGATGGCCACCATTTACTCTGGGTCTTCGGACTATTATGCTTACGTTTTCCTTCCACTGTATTTTGATCAACGGTCGTGTGTGCAACCGAACATCAGACCAATGGTCGATATCTCCTTCGGGTCTCCGGACTTCGGAGATTTCGAGTCTCAACCCCTTCTTTCCTTCGTACGTCAATATTTCAGAGCTAACAAACCATTGACGTGTGTCCCTCTCTTGATCAACGGTCAACATCCTTTCTAGTCTTCGGGCTTTGAAATTCTCAGGCCTCAACTTTCGTTGTAGTATGATCAACATTTGGGAATAATCCTAAGGAGATATTTCATATCAGACGACTTATGTTCACTTCAGGACTTCGGTGGTTTCGAATAGACGTAGTTCCATTTTCCTCCGGAGTGATCACTTGTTGTGTACGTCATAAACGGTGGAGACCGCTTGCTGTCAGTTAACGTTTCTGCTTACACTATCCTTCCACTGTAGTAGATCGACAATCAAGAATGCTCCCGAAGTGATTTTTCAGATCGTACGTCTTGTGTCCACTTTGGGACTACAACATACAGGACTTCATGACTTTGGGCAAGTGCTAGTGGTATATCTCCCAAAACAAAACTCCCAGGTAAGTTGCTTACGTCACTTTTTGATGTTTCACGAGCCGAGTAGCTGCCATGTGTCACTCTGATTTGTGATTTTCACATACCTGAAATGTTGATTCAACTTGACACTTGTCGTTCTCTGACTGTGCCACGTGTCCTTGCTGACATATATTCGTTGGCGTGGATATCCCACATTTCCTTGATGATGTGGTCTACTAATCAACAGCCCTGATCCAACGATCCTCATTATGTCCTCCAAATATGATGGTCCTTATTCCCTTCATATTTTCGAGCTCCGGGTATTTCAAATCTCAATCTGATGGAGCATAAGTTTCTCACACCTTTAGATCTGAAGTGAAGGATGTTTGTTCGATCAGGATCTTAGATCGATGGCTCGATCTATCTGCAGTGCTTCTCTTCTGGCTTATCTTGTCCTTCCACTTAGAATGATCCAATGGCTAACGAAAGTTCACATGAATGGGAACTCAGATCTTGCCTCGCTTATCCTAACCTTCCACTCGAAAATGATCCGACAGCTTGACGAGAACCGGGTTTGATCTGACGGTTGATAGGTATTTGGATAGTCAAACTCTCAGCCTTTTTACCTCGCTTATCCTATCCTTCCACTCAAAATTGATCCAATGGTTGTGAATATTCTCGAAGCAGATCCACAATCAAGGATGATTGTGGAACCACAACTTCCGAGTGATTTAACTCATCACCCAAACTCCACAATTGGAAGTTGTGCATTGTTGGTGAGTTAACCACAATCGTCGATCTTCGAAGCCATAAGATCGGATGATCCTGACTAATTGTGGGATTGGAACTAGTGCGATATTTAATTCTCCTTTCGATCTCTACAATTCATCCCTGTCGTAGATTTTGCGATTGTGCATCCAACAGTCACAATTTAATCTAACTTAAGCTCATTGTTTGTTGGATCAACCACAATCGTAGATCTTTGAAGCTATGAGACCTGACTATCCAGACAAATTGCGGGATTGTAACTGGCGAGTAGTTTAATTCTTCTTTCGCTCCCCGCAATTCATACCTGCCATTGATCTGGATTGCATATCAACGATCACGATCCTCCAATGATCCTCAAGCCCACGGTCACTCATATGACCGTCGTATGTTATATGAGACAATCACCACTGTCAATTTCCTTGTTCAGACAGTTACTAAGACTTCTCACATTTTCTTGTGCAATGATCAACTTCTCAATATTTCCATCGGTCCCGACGATACTTCTGCAATGTGCTTCTTCCTTCTGAGCTTTGATCTTCATTCGCTAACCCTCCTAAAATGTTATCATAGGATTGTTGATCCTATCGTGGTCAACAATAATCACGAATTTCTTAATACTTTTCACTTCTTTTGATATATTGTGCAATGTGCTTTTCCTTCTGAGCTTTGATCTTCGTATTGTTTGTTCCTCCTCCTGAGCTTGTGCTTTCGATCTTTGCATACAGTTTGACATCTTCTATTGACTGATATACTGTTGACATCAATGACAATCTCATCTCTGGTAGTTCATCATCAACAACAAATCATCACATCAATTGTTGACATCAATGACAATATGTCCAACACTCTCTTGGTCATTGGTTGGTTCTGGTGTGGCTTTTTAGAATCATTCTTTCTATAAAAGGTTAAGGTGCTCAGGAGTGGATTTTGTTCCTATGGTTTGGTGACAATGGTGTAACAATGTCTATGGTTAAAAGAGCACAATATTCTAACATTAGTGAGTGTCGGTCTTCGGTGTCATGAACCACATGTGAAAAAAAAAATCCACACTTACCCACTACATTTTTGGGAGGCACATATGCATTAATGAGCCAAAAAGATAACGTTTTTTTACTTTGGATCTATAGCACAGTTTTTAGAGAATTATTGTGCACTCTACACATGGAAAATAGGTTGGATACCACACTATGACTTTTTGGCTAAATCATGGGTTTTCTTGGCTCATTATGACAAGCCTAAGGTCACATGATAATGGAAATGTGGGTTAAAGTTGCCAAAGTAATGTTTTTGGCTAAAAGTGCTCATGACAAAACTTGTGAGCAAAATTAGGTTAAAAATAGTGCCTCTCATAGGCATAGAATATCTTCAATTGTTAAAGCCTCATGGGAATCACACTTGCTAAAAAAATATATCAACCTCTCATAGGTAACATCCTTCTCCATACAAAGATTCCTAGAGGATTTCAAATCTGCAACTCTAATACCATGTTAATCTTTTCAATTCATGGAAAGCATACTTGCACTCCTAAACAAACCCTATTAATTGAACATGATAGCTTTTTAAAAACAAAATAAAGGAATGTGAGATCTACAAACATATCAATCTGGAAATTGTGACARCAAACACAAAGTTGTAGCATTCAATCATACTCTATTTATTAACTCCAAAACTGAAAATTACATAGCAACGCACTTGCCAAACTCTCTAAGACATATTTTAATGGTTTTCCCTTATCTCTCTTTTATAATAATAATAATAACCCATGTCCTAGCCAAACACCAAATTGATTTGTAAGGACCCCTCGTTTATAGGACACAGGCCCCCTCCACATAGTGATTTTGCATATTAGGAGAGAATGGGATGTGCAATGCATGTAAAAAATCTAATTAAGTCGCCTAGGTTGACCATGTCAAACCCTAGTGTTACCCAAAATAGTGTTCCCTCCACGCATGAGTAAATTTCCTAGAATTAAATGACCACTAGGAGATAATCCATGCATGAAAGAAAGTGCCTCACTCCTAGGGATATAGACCCTATTCTAAATCTAGAAAATCCTCTAACTTGTCCACTTTAGATAAATCTAGAAAAGCTAAATTATAATAAGAAAAAAAAATTATAATTTTGGAAATAGATAAATTAACTAAGATTGACACATCCATGTTGAAGGCATGCATATTCCTCTACCTCTATTTCCATAACTGTTGTGTGCCTCCCAAGACACTCTAGTGTTGTGTAATCATTCTAGTGTCTTCTTTATTGTGCATAAGATTGAGGTACTAGTGCTATAGAATTTGCTCATCATGTTGCACCACAACATGAAGGAGAACACATATGGAAAAATAAGTAATTAAATTAGCAAGAACAAAAATTATTATCAGCATTGTCCTCTCCTCAACTGCAAAACAAAATACAGTAAAAGTGTAAGCTCTAACAACCCCAAGCAAACAAGTACTTTTCTAAATATGAAAACCTTATAAACCAACCTCCAAGTAACCACATTTTTCCTCCATTTATGTATGTCCACCCACCTCAAATTTCAAGATTCGAGTAACGAAACAAAAATGAAATGTAATTTGTTGAGAAAGTTGCATACATAACCTTCCACCTTGACATATTTCTCTTAAAATGTTTGATCCTTGGAAAAAGGGGTTCCTTCTAATATGCCCTAAAGCAACAACTATGTTTTTTTATTGAATTGAGTCAAAGTCACTTCACCATCTACCAATCATTAAAACACATTTTGATTTTGTGCTTTTGATATGTTAAAGAAATTGTTGAGTTGGTGTGTTGCATGCTTTAACATATTACTCCTTAATCTAGCCACATGAATAGTGTCGATACCTCTCCATTTAACTTTACAAAATTCTAACAAACACATCGTCAAATATTTACAATAACTTAAGGATAAGTTTTTGTCAAGCACATTTAAATCATATCTCATAGTGATATGCATAAAGCACTCAAGCACTAAATGGATAAATCATATTACTTAGAGGCTATGTTGAAATATTTAATCAACATTATTTTTTTCCATAATGACATGTCCAATTGGAAGAGGTCCCAAAATTACTTTTCATCTAATAATGGTTATTAGTGTGAGGTTCCTAATTCTTTCCCCAACTTCCCTTCCACCCCCTATCATTGTAACTCCTTTTTCATATTAAGAAACGTAAATACCATGATTCTATCGTTATTTGAAACCCTCTCAGGTAAAGGTTTATTGCCTCTACTCTTCTAGGCTAAATACAAAGGGACGCCCCGTAGACATTTCAACGAATTATTCTCATAATTTGTTTGCACTTGTAAATGTTGAACAATTTGAGTTGTCACCTCACCATCTACATGAGAAAACTACACATTGGTTTTAATAATATTAACCTTAACTCCATAGTGTACATAAAAAAGGGATTATTTCCACACTTATGCTACCTCCTAGCAAACCACACGTTGGTTTTAATAATATTAACCCTAACCCCATAGCATGCATTAAAAAAATGTTTTTTTCCACACTTATGCTACCTCTTAATTAATTTTACCATCATAAGTGTGTTTGCGTTTCTATATAATTGTATCTTTCCATTAATATATATTCAAAAGTTTTGAAAATACAACCTATTCCTACTAATGGTACACCAAAAATAATCATAATTTGTTTTTACAATAAGTAAAGACGTTGAAGCCCAAATGGTTATCTCAATTAATTGTTACCAATGTTGTTGGTCATTTCGCTAGTTCCATGCTAGAAGATGCTTGATTTAAATCCCCTTGGGTGAGGCACACTAGTATACATCAATGGGTTTATTAGGGATGTCATCCATGAATGCAGGAAAGCATCCCTTGGGTTTCTTTGTGAGGTTTTCCTTGGGGAAAAAATTAAGGATGTTGATAGCCCAAGGGTTTACTCAACTGGTTGTCACCAATGTTATTGGGAAATTGAGTTCATGCTAGCATGTGCTCAATTCAAATTCTCATAAGTTAGGAACACTAGTCTACATTGATGGGTTTCCTAGGGATATTATCAACAAATGTGGAGAAGCATCACTTTCGTTCCCTCATGAGGTTTTCCTTGAAAACAAAGTGGACATTAATACTCAGAAGAATTATTGATTACAAAATTTCTAGAGAGATTTCTAGGGATAAAATGAAATTGAAGGAAAAAACCAATATAGTAACTTTATGTAATAACAGATATCCCTTATGTTATTATATTAAGACAGGTGGTCCTAAGTAATCATAGTTTACCGATGGATGGTATTATTCACAGTCATTTAACCCTATAATTGATATATAGCCAAATACATATTGCTAAGTCATCACTTGGATCAACATAAAGGGAAAAGTACCAGTGTCCCATGATCCTATACTTGGCCAATACATGGTGATGTTTGTTCAAGGATATATTGGCTTCCATAAACTAATAATGGAATATTATAATACCCTAGTTTTCACCTTTGGGACATATCGGATCAAATTATGTACAAATTGTAAATGTGTGGTTATAATGACATGAGTCAAGCAATCTAATGTTAAATAAGTGACCCCATATGTAAATGATGTAAATATGCTAGTATGGTTTCCTAGTGTGAAGCTCCATGCCAAGGCCCGACTATTGAATGGATAGGTAAGTGGATTATGTAAATATCTGTATATGGACTATGTAGTAGAATTTCCATGGTAAACTCAAGCTATTTCAATATTAGTGTTGAAATATAATATATAATGGTCCAAGATGCTATGAAGAGCAAGATAGGGGCTATAAATCCACCAAAGGGGAAAAGGAAAGGGGGCATGTGGGAAATTAAATCCTCTACTTCCAACTTTCAACCTTTTCCACCATGTTCCTTAAATGAACCCATCCACCTCCATTGACTTATAAAACCAGACGTTAAATGCATGTAAGAGGTTGGTTGATAAGTGTTCTCACATAGTAATGAAAGTGTGTGATGAGTACAATCATCATGGGTAAGTGTAAGAGTACCTCATTCTTCTATCAAAGGGAATGTCAACCATCAATTCCCTCAAATATTTAATTTCCATTCACTCCATTAATTCTATCACTTTCATGTATATGATCTAGACATCTCACGCTCTATTTTCCATTGTTGACCAAAAACTGATCCAGGGGATCAAATTTTGCTCAAAATTCAAAGTGCTCGGAATCACTTCAAATCGAACGAGCGCGTAGGCCTCGTCGTCATGAACCCAATGCAACTCATTTGGGTTCAAACGGACGTCGAATGAGAGAGATATCGTTTTTTGTTCAAAACAACAAACAGGAAAAAAAAGGTGTTGACTGTACAGTCCGTACGGATGCTGACGTGGCAGGTCGTACAAAACGTGGCAGGGTCGTATGACATGTGGCAGGAAACTGTGTGGATAGTTGGCGGTGAATGGGATGACGACATGTGGCATTATCAAGGCGAATGGTTTGGTGCCACATGGCCCAGACATGGGCTGCCACGTGGCACCCTGTTATTGGTTGGTTGTATAAAATTTATTTGGAGTCCACCGGACTCGACCATGTGACCTCCATCCGCATGCAAAGTCCACCAACCAACGCACCATAACATATTGCTTATTATATATATGGTGCGAATTATATTTAAGTTTGAATGCTTTCAAATTGGCACCAGGGTCGGGTTGGGGCTTAGCCCCAGCCCGTGGTTATGTTGTTATGTCATATGGCCACGGTTTAAACCTTTGTGTGCACACATTCAAACTTTAACCCCCGGTCGTATACATTGTAATATGACCATGAGATCACGGTATGTTTTAACCATAGCCCTTTTCGTATGAGCCCCGGTCACATGTGTTTGTGCATAGAACCACCGACGCGCGCTGACCGTTGCCATTTGAATTGGGCTTGGCCCCTTTTATATGTGCGCGAGGTCATGTGTGGCCATGTGCCCGTGGGCCTTGGCGGTTAAGGGTCAGCACGTAACCATTCTACAGTTTGAATCGGTTGTGTGGTTGCGCCCGGTGCTAAGTTTTAACGCATAAAAGTGTGTGGGGGCTAGGTTGAGGCAAAAAGGGTGCATTTTGGTGATCCAGAGACAGCAAGTTTGAAGGGGAACTTCCAAGAAGCCTATCTTCTTCAATTTTTGGCCAAACGAGGTGCCGAAAAAGCCCAGCTAGGGGTTTTTGGACATTCCGAAGCCATTGGAGCCATCTATTTGGCATTTTGAGCACTGTAAAGCACATATTTGAGCACTTTGAGCAAATAATACAAAAGATCCATTGGAAGCTGGACCAGGAGATGTAGCCCAAGAGAGGGGTGAACTCCTTTATCATTTGTTGTGTTATGTGTTTTCTGTTCACTGTTTATTGTTGTTGATTATATGCATCTTGAATGAGTAATTTCTATAAAATTCGTGTTGCAAAATTGATCCATTTGCATTTTAACACATGAATTTAAATCTTGCAAATAATTTCAAGAATACAAGTCTTCTTCAATTTTTAGATCAAGTTGGTATCAGAGCATAGGTTTTTGAAGACTTGATTATTTGCAAGTGTTTGTTTTCTGATGCTCACAAGGTTGAAACTCACAAGAGGAGGTCAACTTGTAGAGCCAATTTCTCATCCTTCAAGAAGGAAGATTATATCATCACCGCAAGTTTCAAGGAGGCATTCACCAAGTATGGCTCATGAAGAGAGTCATGAACATATTCCTACAGAAGATGAAGATCTTAAAAAAGTTGTCATGGAAATGAGAGAAATGATGAAACTCTTGATGGAAAGGAATACAAGGTTGCAAGGTGAAGGCTCCAACCCTTCAAAGCACAAGGGAGACAGTGGTGATAAAACTCCAAATGGAAATGGAGGGAATGGTGCTTCTCCACCACCCTCACCTCCATCTTCTTCTTCTTCTTCTACCAGTTCAAGACCTCTTCCAAATTCTCCAAAAGGGCATGGTAAAACTCCTTCACAAATTCCTTTGTTAAAGCTTGATATTAAATTCGAATTGCCAATGTACAATGGAGAGGTAAATAATAAGAAATTAGATAATTGGATTTGTCAGATTGAGGTGTATTGTAGGATACAAAAAATTCAAGATGATGAAACTAAGATTCAGCTTGCTTCTTTAAGATTGGATAGTGCAGCACTCATTTGGTGGGAAGCCAAGACTCAAGAGAACATGAAGAAACATGGTAAAATTTTAACCTCTTGGAATGATTTTATTGTTGCAAT
>JASDQU010738505.1:114590-140424 GCA_032191745.1 Picea mariana | reverse complement strand
ACCATTCATGTTTCTTGCGTATTTGTTCCTTTCATTGATTTTGCAATTAATTGCCTTATGTCCAAAATTTTTGCAAGTATAACAATGACCAAGAAAGAAATTTTGATACCTGGGAGTAAGTGACCTTCTTTGTGATGTAGTCCATCTGGGTTCATGATCTACTCTTCTGTAGTTTCCTTCATATTGATTGAAGCTTCTTTGATTCCTGAAAGTAGGAGGTCTTCTTGGATATTCATCTCTTTTCTAATCATTCCTTCTTTCTGGTGTCCTGGTCCACTTCTCATCAACTGTCTGTGTAGCTCTTTCTTAAACCTTCTTGTTGGTATTTGCATCTTCTTTGTATGAAGTTTCACCCATGCATCCAAGATGTGTTAATTCTTTTGGCACTTGAGAGTTTCTTAAACTCTTCCTCAATGAGACAACTTCTTGTTAAAGTTTCTCACAATCTTCTTCTTTCTTTATCATTTGTACCTTCTTTACTTCTGCTATTTTTCTTGCTTCTTTGAGTAGATTTTTCAAGGAAATGGTTTCTTCTCTTAGTTTCTAAATGTCTTCTAATTGTTTATTTAAGCTTACAACTGTCTTTTCATAACTACCCAATTCACTTCTTAGTTTTCTATGCGTGTCTTTGAGCTTGCTATTTTCAATCTCAACATGCTTCAATTTTTTAAGATTCTCATATTCTTGTTGAATCATTTCTACTTCATTATTTTCTTCTTCTTCATTGTCATCTGTTTCAATCCTTGGATGAGGACATTCAAATTCAACATGTCCTACTCCTTCCCAATTAAAGCAAAAGAACTAACCTCTATTTTCTTCTTTGAAATCTGACATGTTGTAATCTTCTTCAACTTCTTCTTCTTCTTCTGCTTCTTCCCTTGCATAAAGGTCTTGTATCTTGTCCCAAATCTCTTTTTCTAATGCACATGATCCCACCTTGGATTTCACTGAATCTGTCAATCCATCCAGGATGGTATCTATTGTCAGTATGTTGTTCCTTTTTGCTTCCTTCGGAGCTGCAGTCTTTGGTTTCCTCAAATCATTGTATCCTAAAGCAACTGAGAGCCAAACATCTGCCCCAAGAGATTTCAAGTAAGTTTCCATTCTATTTTTCCAGTATTCAAAATTGCTTCCATCAAATGGTGGAATCCCATTTGGAATGTTGTCTTCCATTTCTGCATAGGATCTTCCTTCCAGTGGTTAAATTGTACTGAAGGTAACCCACTCTGATACCAATTGTTGATACTGAGAGGGGGGTGAATCAGTATCAAGTACAATTTAAAACCTTTTTCAACTTATACTTAAACCATTCAATTATATCCAATGAGAAATGAACAATAGTATAAGAGTTACACAAATACACCACAGTACACCATGCACAAAATATGAGAAATAATCAATAGTTTTTGTTCAAGGGAAGTAATGACTTCCAAATGTAGCTACAACTTCCAAATGTAAATGGAGGGATAAACCTCCAAGAGGAAGATGCAATCCTCCAATATCAAGAAAGAGTTGAACTCTCCATCCTTGCCCCTTCCTTCCACCCAAGAATATATGAGAGATAATAAAAATTTACATTAAATCATCACCATCAACCAATCATCACATAGAACCTGATAATGCTTTCTGAGACTTATTCAATTCTTGGAGTACTCTGATCTTGTAGATAATATTACTCAATGTATTCTCTGAAACTCCTCCAATTTTCACTCCTTGAATCCTCCCTAAAAAGAGGTTATAGAAAGAATGGTAGACTTTATTCAATTCTGGTCTATTCAGAAGAGTGAACTTGCACAGAATGCCCCGCGCTCAATAATTAACATACGATTTTGAAACTTGAAAAAAAGAAACTAAATTTCATACTCTTTCCAATGAAATTTGTCCCACTTCATTTGGATTCTCTATGCAGAAGTTATGACTATTTTACCCGGAACACATGTTTATTGACTAGCTTCAGGATTGGTTACAAACCCTATCTTCCACAAAGTGTATCTCCATAATTATAGTGAATCAAGAGCTAAAACTTTTACCAAAGGTACCTTGATATGTCTTCTCAATACCATATCTATTTCACCATCTGAATCATTCTAGAAAAAATGTTATAGAAAAAATGGTAAGATGACCTGAAAATAACATACCTTAGAACACATCACCAAAAGACTTCATCCTCCCTTGAAATCCGGCCTTCTTTTCTTCTTATTTCCTCTGAAATTTGACTTGTATCAAATGAATGTATAATGATGTTTATTTATACCATTCATATCACTTCCTTTTAACATTAGGGCCGACCTGACACTTTCTTATTTTGTAATTCTTTTCTTTAATTATCTTTAGGGCCTACATGTACTTCCTTCTTCAATTCACTTTGTCATCTTCAAAAATTGATTTCTCCTCAACCATGACGATCCACGTGACATGCCACATACCACTGGAAACAACATGATGTATACTCTCCATCCACAGGTGTTGTATCTGCATGTGCATTTTCCTTCATGTCCAAATACCTTCATCAATCTTGCGGTCCAAAACCCATGACTAGTGTTGACATCAATGACAACAACCAATATTCCAACAACTTTGCATGTCGAAGAGACTTATGAACACTGGCAATTTTTCCACACACATATGTATAAGGCACAAAATCCAATATTTGCATGCCAGAATTCAATTACCCTAGTTCCCGATTTCAGGAGAAAAAGATAAAACATATTATATAAAAAGGGGCGGAGAATCTAAAATTTGCATTCTGAAATTCAATTATCCCAGTACCTGATTGCAAAGACCAGGATTTTTGAAGTTGAAGTCGGGGTTGCTATCATGTCGATAGTTGAAAAAATTGAATAGATCAATGCATTTCTTGTTGATAGTAAAAGAAATGAGTTGTAGATTTAAGATACCCAAAATTCATTGGCAAGTGCCCGAAACTCGTTGAAGGAGAAACCATGCATAATGCAGAGATTGAGGGTCGTGATTTGCTGAGGCATGGGAGGTAATTCGTTGAGGTGTGAACAATCAATGTAGAGGTTAAATGCAAGATAAAAATTCCAGAAGTTGTGGGAAATTCATGAGGTGAACATCAGTCATAAAATCGTGAGGGTTAGACAGAAAGAAAAAGTTTTCCCAACTCCAAATTTGTGAGGGGAAATCGCTATAGGAAGGAGGGAAGGTTTAGACAGAGGAAAGAGTTTCCGCAACTCCAAATAGTGAGAGGAAATATCTACATGAAGGAGTGAATTTTTAGACAAAGGAAAGAGTTTCCCCAACTCCAAATCATGAGAGGAAATAGCTACAGGAAGGAGGGAAGGTTTAGACAGAGGAAAGTGTTCCTCAAACTCCAAATCATGAGAGGAAATCGCTATAGGAAAATGCCCAAGGGTTATCAAAATGATGAACTAAGGCTCGAAATTCAAATTTTCCCAAGGACATCGTCACAAAGCGAGTAATACATGGCTGCCCCAGACCTATGAACATTCTGGTCTCGCCTATTTTCAGTAAATAAATCTATAACCAGTTACAGTAACGTAATCTGTAGGAAAATCCATTAACAATGACCATATTTCCAAACAATCGATGCTCGATTTCTGTACATTACACTCAAATAAATTAGAAGGAAGGTCGAAGTTCCAATAAAACCAACTCAGAAATTCCATGTCAAAAATTACAGCATTTATCTCTGGATCAGTGAAGGCGAGATCGTAAGAGGTTCCAGAACCATTCCCTTCGACAGTAAATTCATAAATAAACCATGGCTTAAATGCAAATAAAGGACTAATAAATTAAATTGTTTCTGATATGAATAAATAATATGGAGAACAAAAAAACTAGACACTTGTATATAAATATATCCATGTAGCCATCAATCCTTCTAAATTCACAATCTGTCAAGGAACGCATCAGTCAATTTTAAGATTTCAATTCAATGCAGCGAAATTTTAAGAGCTAATATATAATGAATCATCTTAAAATGATTACGAATTCAAAGGAATTACCGTAAACCAGAAGTTCGCTAACACTTGGTGTCTGCTTGATGTCGATCTTTAACTGGAACGACACGTCTTCCCGTCCCCCACCTTGCTAATCGTAGAGACCTCACTGGTACCTCCCAGCCAATGCTAGGGGTACTCTTCTTCACCCTTATCCCCCCAAGCAGCAAAGCGGCCATGCACACAAAAACTAGAGAGGATCTAGCTCCCAGCTTGCCTCACAAGGTCGAGCTACCACTCTCTAATCAAGCTGGGCATCCAGACTCCCACAAGAAAAATCAGTAAAGAAAAATATCGACAGCGTAACCTTACGCCTACCAGACGTCCCCCTTTACCTCCTCTTCCATTTATTTTATAGATTTACTCTTAGTGACCTTCCCATTGCACATTAAATTAGTTTTATTAAAAATTTATTAGGAGATATTCTCCCCCATACACTTGTCAGTCGATCCCTGAGTTTCACCTAAAAGCATTCGTAAAAACACTCCTCGATGTCCCTTTATTCCCTTACAATTCCTTAATGACTGATGCTTTTCTTAAAGCTTAGTTGAGTTCAAAATTAGAAAGTTCTCTAGACTAGATTCCCTTCTATGTTACACATTCCTTTTGTATTTAAATTTCTCGTTTTTTGTCTAAGTTCTAAATTAGCAAGTTTTGTACTTAGCCAACAATTAATATTTTAATTATTTAATCCTTCATAAACTNTTTATTACTTGAATAATTAGTTTTAGTCCTTATACCCCCCAATTTGACCTATGCTCTAATTCAATTAGGCTTATCAAATTTGTTTTTAAGGGAAATTTCATACTTATTAAATTTTACTCTTGCAACACTTATTTTCAAGGTTAACCATGACAAAATGAGACATTTTTTTCTAGGTACCTAGGTTCATTGACTCACCAATGTTAAAAATCTTGATGTTCCCTTCAAGACGCACTACATGCTCCAAGGGTGCCACTCGCCTTCATTCATGTTTCTTTTATGCGGCATGCCCTTCAAGACGCACTACGTGCTCCAAGGGTGCCACTCGCCTTTTGACTGATTTTGGTAGACGTCAAACCCTTAGAGTCAATACTCTGTCAGGCAACCTTGTGGAAGACTAAGGAATAAGGACCCTTCCTTATTACATGCCCCTTAGAATCATCGTGACCAACTATCACAGTCTGCCCTCACGACATCGTGGATTTCTCGAACTAGGTAATCGTTAACCTATAGTTCGAGCCATGGTGGGAGTGCTAGTAGGTTGTGGCAGGGTTGTTTCCACACCTCTCCCTAAATATCTTTGGTTGTCATGTGTGACCCCTTTACTCCAAATTTGAATCTAATTAGCAAGTTATCGTCAGCCCGCATCCATCAACGAAACATGTCAACGATCCATAAACAACATCATAATATACCAGTCATATGTCACATATGCAATAACAGAAATACTCAAACCACAAACAGTCCACTCTCTGACTCAATCCCAAGTCCAAGGGATCCATCGATGCCATCGGCATCCTCAATCTAACCAAATTCCTGCACACTTAGGAGAAACCAGTCATTATCACTTGTTGAAACATATATAATCAAATGGTGTATCATCATATCCAAAACATCATCATAATCCATAAGTGAACAGTCAATCATATAATGAACTGTATCACTTGCACAGAAGTGTTCTCAAAGAATAAGTCAAATCAAGTGTGCTCAAGAGAGGGATGTTACATACACCCCCTCTATTTTTAGACTTTGTTCTGAAGTTTCACAGTACACAAGTGCATAAATAAAGTATCTGACAATATATAAAGGTATAGACATAAAAAAAAAATGGAAACTATCGACTCATATCATATGCATCCTCCTGAGTAGCCGAGTGTGGACTATAATTGTCCCACTGGACCTTGACCTGATCGACAGTTCGACATCATAGTTGTCGAATGCGATGGTCCAGAAGGCATATTGGCTTTGTCGTGAGAACACCCTCGCCCAAAATCCACCAAGAACTCAGTCAATCTTATACATAGGATCATTGACCTAAAGTTGCACACAGATACAAGATAAACATTGTCCAACACCTCAAAAAATGAGGCATGGATAGTCATTAGACCCTTCACAATATGATCATGTGATGCGCATCGGAAAAACCCTTATGTCGATCTTGCACTTCTTCCATCCCCTTTCGTATCGTTTGTATTTGTTCCTTCAAATCTTGGATCGCTTTTGGTCCTACCAGGACCCCATCCTCGATTCGATCCCAACTCAAAGGCGTCTAACACAGTCACCCATAAAGAAACTTACATGACACCATATTAATGGTGCTTTGATAGTTGTTGTTGTAAGCCAACTCTACCAGTGGAAAGAACTATTCCCAACTTTTTTGTTGGTCCCTCACGTACATGCTCAGCATGTGCTCCAAGATTTTGTTTTTTCATTTGGTTTTCCCATCTGTCTCTGGGTGATATGTGGTACTAAAGTTAAGTTGGGTTCCCAAGGCCTCTTGGAAAATAGTCCAAAATCATTGTGTAAACCCTGATCCTCGATCGGATATGATCATCTTAGGCACGCCATGAAACCTCACAATATCACTGATGAAAAATCTAGTTATGTCACGTGCCTGATACGTCTTATGTACAGGGATAAAATGAGCACTCTTCATCAAAGTGTCAACTACCACGAAAATCGAGTTGTGCCTCCTTGTCGTTAGCAGCAATCCAACAATGAAATCCATCAAAATGACCTCTCATTTCGATTTTGGAATAGCATGTGGTTGTAGTAATCTTTTCGTATTTCTATGTTTAGCCTTCACCAGCTGACATTCTAGACATCTTACCACGTAGTTGACTATGTCCACCTTCATTCCTTTCTAGAAGAATAAGGGTTTAAGGTATGCCCTCATCTTCGGGACTCCTGGATGAGCCATATACACTGCTCTATGAGCTTTGTTTAAGATCAAAAATTCTCAATTTTTCATTGGGATGTAAGTAAATCCAGTTATTATATCTCAAATATCCGTTATTGTCCACAGTATATCCCTTAATTTTTGTACCAACACGGTTTCTTCCCCAAAAAATTATTACCCTTTTTAAACCAGTCAACGTCGTGTTGTAGTTAGAATATTTTCATGTAGATTCGTTTGAAGATGTATTACTGAAAATATGTGTGGTCTCCGACTCAACGTGTCTTCCACTCTGTTAATTGTTCCTTTTAACTAGGAAATCTCAAAATAGTAATCGACAAGCAATTCTGACCAACTCCTTTGCCGTGCGTTCAAGTCATTTTGTGTAAAAAGGTGTTGTAAACCACAGTGGTCCATTTTTTTTGTTCGAATTTTCGTCAAATCAAGTAGTGTCTCCACACTCTCAGAGTATACATGATGGCTAACAACTCCAAATCAAGTGTTACATAGTTCTCCTCATGATTCCTTGACTTCCTCGAGATGTAATCGATTACTCAACCGTCTTGCCTCGAGACTTCATCTAAGCCTTTCTTGGATGCCTCAGAGCATACCAAGAATCCCTCGTCCACGCCAGGGAATTTTAGTATTGGCATTGTCGTCAACAGCTCCTTAAGCCCTCAAAATTATTCTGCACATTTCTCGGTCCACACAAACTTCTTTTTCTTCTTCTGCAATTCTGTAATCGCATTTTCTATCTTAGAAGAACTCTCGATGAACCGTCCATAATATCCCACTAAACCCATGAAGCTACGCATGATCTGGATTATTTTCAGCACGAAATGAGAGCAGAGATATAATAAAGAAATGTACAGAGATATCTCATATATCCAATAATATAACATAAATGTATCAGAGATGCAACCATAAACACAGAGATATAGTAATACACAATTTTTTATTAATTAGTGAAAATGTACAAAGACTATAAAAATACAGAGTGAAAGACTCGCTAGAATGGTGGCAGCTTATCTCTGAGAAGAGATGTGATGGATACTCACATTCATGAGAAGATGATTTTACAATGAGGCTCCAAAGGCCTTTTTATCATAAACAAAATCCAAAACCCTAACCCCGGAAGATGAAAATCCAACAGTTTTGTTGACCCCGTTTTGGGTAGTTTGGTGTATCAACTTCCCTGGGGCATAACTTTGGCATATGATTTGTGTTTGGGGCGCACGATAGCTCATTGGAAAGGTATTCTTGAGGAGATTAATTTTGGGGAATAAATTAGAGCCTTTTTCTATCATTGAGAATCTCGATCCCAAAAAACCTTCATTTAGGAACTAAAAATGGCCCCTGAAATTAAAAACTACTAAAAATAGTAAATTGCCAAAATTGACAGAAAATTGTTTTGAGCGATTTGGAAAAGGTGGGTGGACACCGATATCCACCTGGATCAATCCTCCCTCCTTAGTAATAAATGGTATCCATTGTGTTGAGTGTCTGGGGGAGAGGGAAAAGAGTTTGTTGAATATGCATCTTGATGAGTTGCTTTCCTTGTTGGAGAAGTTGTTTCTTAGATTTTTGAAGGTTTTCATGAACTTGTGGCTCGAAGGGTTGGACTGTTTTAACCAGTCGGGATACATCAGATGTTTGTGTGCAGAAGGAATCTTTACATTTTGCTACAGTATTTTCAACCTTCTTCTATTGGATAGAAGGTGCTTGGGCCAAGGCTGCAGTGGTTGCAGTATCCTTCTGTTCACATTTTGAACAGATTGTGAAGAAGCTGAATTTTGTAGTATGACATACTACCTTGCGGCAATGTTTAGGTGGGACAGTAGTCCAAACAACCTCTAGTATCATGTATAGATGAACCCCCAGAGTAATAATGACACTATGGGGTCGAGACTCATAGATAGCATGGTGCTTCTACATATATGGTTGGCCCAAGAGAACATCACATACATCCAGCGAGGCGACATCACATAATACCTCATCCTTGAAGGGATGATTGTCATATGACAACCGACATTGTTGGCTGACACGGAGATCTCATCCCTGGTGAAGCCACCCGATGTTATATGGTTGTGGGTGTGGTGTTGTCGACAATCCCAACTTTTTGATGACCTTTGCTGAGATGAGGTTCTTCTATCTTCCGTTATCAACAATAAAATGCAGTGGGGTCCCCTTCACCCACATCTGTGAATGAAATAGGTGCTCCCCCTCTTCATGATCTATTGATTCTTCTGGTTGAATTTATGCGGTCACAACAATAGCAGTGTGGTCTGTGTCGATGATCTGTCTTCTGTCAGTATTTTATGAATCAGGGTTCCACTCCTTGTCTTTGATTTCATCCGCCAATGACTGTTTTGAGCGACACTCATCATTTTTGTGCCAGGGGAATTTTTGAAAATCACACCATTTTCCGGTGTCCTTCTTCGTCTTCCCGTGACCCTTCTTTTCCTATGGCTTGGACTGGTTTTTGGGATCATCTTTGTTCGAGCCGTCTTTTTCATACTTTGGTTGTTGCAGATTTGCAGACCTAAACTCTCATTTGTTCTGGTGCTTAAATTTCTTCTCAATTTTAACAACATATCGATAAGCAGCACTGAGTGATGAGATGTCCATAAAATCCATTTCAACTTGGATGTATCTGTGTAGAGCCCCATGGTATTTTAGAACCAAATATCGTTCAGAGTCTTTGATACCCATCTTGGTGCGTAAGGTATGGAAAGTATTGGTGAACTCCGGAATTTATTGTCCCTTCTCTTGTCATAGTGTAGTCCATCTCATATACTAGTCCTAATAGTTGCCAATAGGGTAATATCATTCCTTTACCGCGTCCATAAAAAAACCCCAAGTGGGATCAGCCCCATATATTCTAGAATATTCTGTGGAACTTTTCTCCCAGTAAGTTTCCCACCAATGTTTGACATGGGGGAGATATTTAAGGAGTGTGAAGGTGATCTTTTCCCTGTCGTAAAAATGGTGAACAGAGAAACAACCTTCTAGCATATTTAACCATTTTTTCTAGGGCATCTGCATCTATCTGACCTTCAAATATGGGAATATAAAAATTAACTTGTACCTTGAAAGGAGAGGTGTTTACAAAGTGGTTGTTTGATTAAGATGCGCTTGTTGCTATCGGCAGGCGTTAAAGGATGTGGGAAAAATTCTCCATCATTTCGTCCCTCTATCGCGTGAGAGATTGCTCAAGCAACATATTGATAGAATCGCCTGCTCCATTGTTTTTATTTTCTTATGCCATGGAGGGTTTCTTGGGCATGCGAGAGAGATTGTCTTCAATATATACAAGATCGAGACCCAAATTTATATACTCAGACCTCATCGGGGACATGCATTGAAAAAAATGATCAAGAGCAGCCTGCTCTGATACCACTAATCCAGGTTATTTTCGGCACGAAATGAGAGTGGAGATATAATAAAGCAATGTACATAGATATCTCGGATATCCAATAATATAACAGAAATGTATCATAGATTCAACCATAAACACAGAGATACAGTAATACACAATTTTCTATTAATGAGATAAAATGTACAAAGACTGTAAAAATGCAGAGTGAAAGACTCGCCAGAATGGTGGTAGCTTATCTCTGAGAAGAGATGTGACGGATACTCGCATCAGTGAGAAGATGATTTTACAATGAGGCTCCAAAGTAATTTTTACCATAAATAAAATACCAAACCCTAACCCCGGAAGATGAAAATCCAATAGTTTTGTGGACCCTGTTTTGGGTAGTTTGGTGTATCAACTTCCCGGGGGCATAACTTTGGCATACGATCTTTATTTTGGGCGCACGATAGCTCTTTGGAAAGGTATCGTCAAGGATGTTTATTTTGGGGACTCAATCAGATACTTTGGCTATCATTGAGAAGCTTGATCCTGAAAAACCTTCATTTAGGCCCTCAAAATGGCCCTGGAAGTTAAAAACTGCTAAAAATAGTAAATTGCCAAAATTGCTAGAAAAATGTTTTGAGCGAGTTGGAAAAGGTGGGTGGCCACCGATATCCACCTAGATCAATGCACTTCTGGGGAATTTTTCGGCACATTCCATTCCATGATAGCCTCTACCTCCGTTGGATCCACAGCGATGCCTTCGCCAGAGATAACAAGCCCTAAGAAATGAATCTCCGATTGATAAAAAGAGCATTTCAACAATTTCCCTAATAATTTCTCTCTCATGGAAACTGTAGTACCATGCGTAAAAAAAATTATTGATCTTCCTTCATCCGAGAAAATGTCAAAATTTCATCAAGGAATACTCGACGGTAGTCAAGCAGAGTCTCTGTGACCCATCCTTCTTCCGTATGAAATTAACATGAGCACTTCAAGGTGATACACTTGGACGTATAAGTCCTAGGTCCAATAATTCCTTCAGTTGCACTTTCAACTCCTGTAACTCATGGGTCAACATCCGATAAGGATTTATTGCCATTGGTTCAGTTCCAGGTTTTAAGCCGATGGTAAATTCCATCTTGGCTTCGGGCGGCACACCTAGAAATTCTTCTGGGGATCACGTCCACAAACTCTCATACTATCGGAAGGTCTTCTAATCCTTTCACCATGCCCTTGACGTTTGGCACTAAGTATGCATATAACTTGCATCCTTGCGCGAGATATATTGTATTTGTAGGGAAGAAATGAACCTCGGGGATACTCCCTATTTTCTTCCTACAATCACACTTCTTTGTCCTTCATCGTCGGTCCAACTCAACTGCCTCTCTTACTCTTGAGTATCACATCACCTGATTCCCACCAGTCCATACTTCTCATGTTTTCATAATATCTTAAGATCATGACATAGGTCGGACTTCATTACACTATCCCCAGGTTAAATCGGCAGTTCATACCCCTTCCTCCAACCATCTGGTTGGTACCCGAAGCCACATCGACAAATCTAAACTCATCATGTTGAATTCCCTTACACAAATCCCTTTAGCACGGTACTAGAATTGGAGCTCTCCATAGCACCGAGGTCTAACAAATCCACCTGACACCTCGAGAAAAGTGGACTGGTGCTCATCCAGGTGGTTATTTACCACAGTCATGAATCTTATGGGCCTTTCCCATCTCCACCACGGTAGTGTGTCCTGTTGACTTGGTCGCTCTGGCCCTTTCAATCGGACAATCTTGTTGGTAACGTGACTCTCCACATGTCCATCGCCCACCTCTGGTCCATTACTCCTAGCCCAGGTGTAGTGTCCCCAAAGCCAACCCCATTGTAAACCATGTTTGGAAAGGAATTGTAATCATGTTTTATAGGCTGGTGAGGCAAGTTTTCATAAGCTGGAGGCTTATGTGTTGTTAGGCTAGGGAGCCTGAGTATTGAAGGCCAGGAGCCTGTTGTTGTATATGTAATCATGCAGAACACTTAATAAAATATAAACACCACCAGGTGCAGACTGACCACGATGAATGAGTGACGGGGGACTGAGCATCCACAGAGTGTGCAAGGAATTAGGGGATGGAAAATTGGGAAAGGGGCTAAGTGTTGAGCCTAGGGGCTAATCCTAGGGGGGCTTAAGCCTGGGAATAATATTTTAATATTATTCCAAAAGATATGTGCATCATATGTTTTTATCCTAAGTCCTTTTGGAAGGACACGTGAATTCCCAAGTGGTGGGAGGAACGTGTGTTGGTGGAACGCATGCAGTTCCATGGGTGACAAGTGTCAACCCTCGTGCATGCGAATAAAATGACCAGGGTGAACGGTGAGAAGGTTCAATTCCCATTCCACTGGATTGTCTGAACACGTACGGAGCTCTGAGAAGTACGACTAGCCTGACTCCTGTAAAGAACCTTCGTGAGACCCTGTGACTCGAATGTCTGTGTCTAATTCTGAGAAATCCCGTACATGTAATCCTAGCCTACGAGAAGCCTGTGTTGAATTCGAGGAAGAGTATTTTCTTGTTCGGGAAAGATGAGCGAGCCTATGCGAGCATTCCCTGTTCCGAAGCCGAGACTGTGAAGCCATCCTGTGATTGTCGAACCAGTTTTTGGAAAGCCTGTGTCTGTTTTCCCATGGGATTGTTGAGACTACGCAGTACTGGACTGTGTGAGGCTTGTTGGCCTGTGAGAGACTCCCTATAGGTGAGAGAGTGCGCAGGGGAAGGAGAGAACTTCTGGAAGGAACCCTGTAGCTTCCATAGAGCCCGGAGACTTCTGGTCCGGTCTGTTCCTATAACCCAAGGTAAGGGAGATTGGCAGCCGAAGGACTTTCCAAGTGACAAAGAAGGTGCATTCTCCTGGGGTGGAACAGGCATGTGGGGAATGAGGGTTTGTGGGTAGTGAGCGTGGGAGATTCTTGGGAGAGCATTCCATCCTTGTGGTTGTGTGTGATTGTTTTCCCTGTAACCTCAGCCTGAGCCTAGATTCCTTGCCTTGGGGTGGAGCTTAGTCCCAGCTTGGGGGTGACCCACTACTGAGTTGATGAGCAGTGCGGTATAAGGCTGGGAGGTTCGTGGAAGGCCTGCATTTGTTTGGTGGATCCCACCATGGTTACAAGATAAGTGTCTAACTATGTTTTATCACATTTTATCATGTCTCTATTGTAAATGTTATCATGTTTTCCGCTGTGTATACAAATTAATATGGAATGCTATGGATTGTTTAATTATAGCAGTAATGATATGTTTTACTCTGAGTTAAATGTGTTTATTTGTTTAAATGCATGGGATATATGATATCTGTATGAGCTTTGTACAAATGGGTATCAGAGCGCGAGTAAGCCCAGAGTTCTGAAATGGGTGTGCTACAAATTGGTATCAGAGCCAAGGTTTCGAAACTGAGCCTAGATGGGCCAGTGGAGCGGTATTTGGACCAAGAATGCGAAGGGAAATTGGGTCTGGAGGACCAATTTCAGACCTTGGTTTGTTCCAGAGTGTCAAGTAGTTGCTTGACTGTGCTTATGAGCTCAGGAAGTATAGCGGCGAGTGAAACCGTAGCTGGTGTGGTCTATGGCCACAGGGAGACAGGTCTCTACACCAATGGTGTTAGAACCTTAGGATATGTTCGGGAGGGAAGGCGAGCCCTCATGACCATCGGATCTGGAAAAATGTGCGTAGGGATTAAAATTCCTTTTGAAATACACAAGAATGTGGAAATCGCGATATGCGAAATTCCGAATTGGTTAGGAACCGTCTGAGCCATCAGATCTCGGCCGGAAAACCCGTCAACCGTAGGATCTATTGGGAGATGTCCAAAGGTTAAACCTCAGAGACTAGGGGCGAAAGCTCCGAAATAGATCTAGACCGTCCGAAAGACAGAGGACAAGTGTTGTGAGATTTCCCATTTCGGGAAATCGGGAATCGCGATATCGAGAGTCACGAAGGAGGTCGGGAATTTTCATGGTAAAAGTCCCAAGAACGATCTGAGTCATCCATCAGTTGGGACACGTGGGAAAGATCGAGAGCCCATCGGCATATCAGGGTTCGATGTTTCATGAATCCTGAGGACATATGTGTTTCGGCATTGGAAAGTCTGAAACCCCAATAGGAGGTATGACTGTGGTCATATAAGGGGAGGTCGTGTGAACCACGAGTCTACCCCGGAGGGCTAATGGGAGTTAGAGCACATCAGCGTTTGGAAGCCCAAAACCCCGAAAGGATCGGGACTATCCATGGTGGAAACCCCGGAGCAGTCGTGGGTCGTCCGATTTGAGATGGCCACGTGTTGAGAGATTACCCGTTTCGGAAAATCGGGGATTCAGGAGTTCCATTGATAAAGAACTCAGACTCTTGTCATGATAAATCCCAACCATACTGTTGAGACGTTAGCATGTGGCTAAGTCCTGATGAACGGACGAGATTCCTTCGGGGAATCTCCAGGTCTTTAATGATCGTCCGATGTGAGAAATATCTGACCGTTGGATTTTTCTAGGAATGGATGTGGACACATGGAGATGTACCGCATGTCAGAGGGATGAAAAGAGAAGCGAGAGTGGTGGGACCCTAATGATGTCACCGAACGTGACGAGGATCCTTTGAAACGTGCCACGCACCATTTTGGTAAAGGGCGACAGTTGTGTTGTAGACCCGAAGAATAAGGTAAAACAGAATTTCAGAAGTTGGGGGTTGGAAAGGAGAGTTAAATGGGAGTTATCCAGTACCAAGAATCTGAAACCCCGAAACCCAAACTCCCGAGGTACAAAAACCCAAAGTGCCAAAAATGAAAGCTTCGAAAACACGAAAATTGCAAAGCCGAACGAGAGCTCAGAAAACCCATTGGAATCGAAATGTCTTTTGTTCTTGTTGGTATTAGTTATAAATTCTGAATATTGTTCCTGAAGGTTTAATGGCTTGATAAACTGCGATTTTATTTGCACAGTGCATGTGCAGAGTTCAATGGAGTTCAGGACTCTAGTTAACCAACGACTGAGTATGGAGTGGGGAAAGGTGCAGATTACCCCTGAAATAGAAGACGAACAGGAAGGAAAGGATGTTAACCTGGGAATTGAAGGATCGAACTCCAATGGGCATGGAAAAGAGAAGGATAAGGAAGGACACATAATCAAAATCATTGAAGGATTGCAAAGAGAGGCCCAGGCTCGCCGAGCTGATAGCCGAAAGCTCATGAAAGTCAGGGATCGGTAGGGTGCATTAAACTTAAAATTTTTGAAGAGCCTAGAAAGAATAGAGAAGAAACTCGAGAAGGGAAGAGACTCAAGTACGGCGGAGAGTCACAAAACCCATGAAAGAAGAAGAAGTTCGAGGAGTGGTAGCCAAAATATTAGTCACTCCCAAAGACATTCTGACAAGAAGACACACAGTAGTTCAAGTCCATCCCCTACCAGAAAACATAAAAAATCCGGAAAGGAGGAATTGAAAGGAGAGATGAACAAGATTAAGCCTCCAAAATTCGATGGAGAACATAAGAAGGAGGAAGATGTCGAGACCTGGTTGCTTGGCATGAAGAAATACTTCCAACTGCAGAATTATTCTGCCCATGCAGAAGGAAGAATTGCAATGTACCAACTAAAAGGAAAAGCATCCATGTGGTGGGATCAGTTTGTACAGGTGTAGCACATCAGAGAGAAAGAGGTCACGTGGAAGGAGTTTAAGAGGTATTTCGAGAAGAAATACCTGACTAAAAGATACTATGACAGAAAGATGAAGGAGTTCTTTGAACTCAAGTTGGGTAGTATGACCATTGATGAGTATGAACGAAATTTTCTGGAACTACTGAAGTATGTTCCATTCATCAAGGACGAAGTTGTTAAAATTCAGAGGTATCTGAGTGGACTGCCACCTTCCATGAGTGACAAGATTCAATATGATGATCCTAAGACCATGGAAGAGACCATCAGGAAAGCGAAATTCTTGTATGAACAGCAAGGAGAAAGGCTTATCCTTCGGAAGGTCTGGGATGATCGGAGGAAATTTAAGAAGGAACGGAGGCAGAAGGGAAGAAAGCCTTCCTTTTTCAGAAATAGTCCTTGGGGAAAATCATCTTTTAAAGAGCCTAGGAAGGTTGAAGGGAGTGAGAATATGCCAAGGCCTCCACCTATAGAGTGTTGGGGTTGTAAATGAAATCATAGGTACAGAGACTACCCCCACAGAAAAGACAAAGCAAGAACTGTCCATACTGTTCAGTAAGTTGAAACAGTGGAGGATATGGGTAGTAGAATGCTGAGGATCTACGTAGCCCTGAACAATAAGCAAGAAGAATTTCAATCGCACATTATTGAAGTGGAAGGTACGATCAACAACCGACCACTTGTTATTTTAATTGATTCAAGGGCTATCCATAGTTATGTAGATCCTAGAGTGGTGGATAGTTTGCATCTAATGAGAAGCAAACATGAGAAGTCTTGGTTAGTGCAGTTATCCACAGGGACCAAGAGGAAGGTCACTGAATTGGTTAAGTCCTATTCAATGTACATGAAAGGAATGAGCATTAAGGCTAAATTGAACATTCTACCTTTAGGCTCATATGATTCCTTAATTGGGATGGACTGGTTGGACTAGCACCATGCCCTTATGGATTGCCATAACAAGAGGTTCACATGCCTGAACGAAGAGGGAAATCAAGTAACAGTCCAAGGAATTCCCAGAGCCGTGGCTGTGAGGGAAATCTCAGCCATGCAGCTGAAGAAATGTTACCGAAAAGGTTGTCAATTATTTGTAGCTCGGGTGGAAGAAGCATCCCAAGATGTAGTATCGAATCTGGAAGACCATGAAGTTCAAGGATGTATTTCAAGAGGTACCTGGACTACCTCCGAGGAGGGACATCGATTTTTCTATAAATTTGATGCCTGGAACAACTCCAGTTTCAAAAGCTCCTTATAGAATGAGTACGCCAAAGATGAAATAGTTGCAATTGCAGCTCAAAGAGCTACTAAAGAAAGGTTACATTCGCCCCAGTGTGTCACCGTGGGGAGCCCCGGTCCTATTCATGAAGAAGAAATATGGGACGTTGAGGTTGTGCTTTGATTTTTCGACAGTTGAATAAGGTCACTATCAAGAACAAGTATCCTCTACCAAGGATTGATGATATTTTTGATTAGTTGAAGGATGCGAAAATATTTTCAAAAATAGATCTCAGATCTAGATATCACCAAGTGAGAATAAAGGATGAGGACATTGGCAAGACCGCCTTTAGAACAAGGTACGGTCATTATGAATTCACACTGGTGTCGTTTGGACTGACAAATGCACCTGTTGTTTCATGTGCTTAATGAATGGAGTGTTCAGAGATTATTTAGACAAGTTTGTCATAGTCTTCTTGGACGACATCTTGGTGTATTCCAAGACAGAGGAAGAACATGAGAAAGACCTGAGAATGGTGCTGCAGGTGTTGAGAGAACACCAGCTATACGCAAAACTGAGCAAGTGCTCATTTTACCAAAGGCAGATCCATTACTTGGGACATATTATATCTGAAGAAGGGATCGATGTGGATCCTGAAAAGGTACAGGCCATTCGAGAATGGCCAGCACCGAGGAGTGTGGCAGAAGTTATATCTTTTATGGGTTCGGCGGGTTACTATAGGAAGTTTATAGTTGGATTCTCAAAGATAGCTCATTCTATCACTTCCTTGCAAAGGAAGGGGAAGAAGTTCCAGTGGACTGAAGAATGTGAGAGTAGCTTCCAGCGATTGAAGTAGCTGCTAACTAGTGCTCCAATCCTGAAGATTGTAGATCCAAACAAGGATTACGTAGTTTGCACAGATGCATGTAAGGAGGGGCTGGGAGGAGTTCTCAGCCAAGAGGGATTGGTAGTTTGTTATGAATCCCGAAAGTTGAAGGAACATGAGAAGAATTATGCCACTCACAATTTAGAGCTGGAAACAATCGTCCACTCCTTGAGGAAATGGAGACATTACCTCATGGGAAAGAGATTCGAGTTGAGAACAGATCATAACGGTCTGAAGTATTTATTTGATCAGTCGACCTTAAATGCAGGCAAATCAGATGGCTGGAGTTTCTGTGCGAATATGACTTTGATATCAAGCATATCAAAGGGAAAGAAAATAAGGTGGTTGGTGCACTCAGCAGAAAAGTGCACGAATTACATGCTACAGCCATTAGCATGTACCAGACTGAGATGAAAGATAGAATTTTGAAAGCTGCAAATGTTGATTTGCAGCACAAAAATCTTGTAGCAAAGCTACAGCAGCGTGAGAGACCACAGACCAAGGAAAGTTACACCTTGGGAACTAATGGTTTACTTCTGTATAAAAACAGAGTGTATGTACCCAATGTCCGAGAGTTGAAGCTGGCAATTCTAAAGGAGATGCATAACGTGGTTTATGTTGGACATCCTGGATATCAGAAGACTGTGGCAGTAGTCAAAAGCCAATATTTTTGGTTGGGTTTGAAGAAAGAAATCGCCGAATATATCGTCAGATGTATGGAGTGCCAGAAGGTTAAGGCGGAGCATAGGCACCCAGCAGGGTTGTTGCAGCCTTTACCTATTCCTGAATGGAAATGGGACGTGGTAACAATGGATTTTATCACCGGACTACCTAGAACAAGCAAGCAGCATGATTCAATCATGGTGGTGGTGGACAAGCTTACTAAAGCTGCCCATTTTATTCCACTGAAAACCACCCACTGGGCAGCAGATGTTGTTGATATTTTCTTAAAAGAAGTTGCATGCTTGCATGGAATTCCTAAGACAATTGTGTCTGATAGAGACTTGAAATTCACTTCGAATTTCTGGAAAGGACTGTTCAAAGGATTCGAAACGAATCTAAACTCTAGTACAGCATATCATCCCGAGTTTGATGGACAGACAGAGAGAGTGAACAGAGTAATAGAAGACATGCTGAGAATGTATGTGATGGATAAACCATCAAGGTGGGAAGACTACCTGCATTTGGTAGAATTCGCCTACAATAATGGGTATCATGCATCATTGAAGATGAGCCCATTCAAAGCGCTTTATGGAAGAAAGTGCAACACTCCAGTGAGTTGGGATAATCCAGCTGACAGAGTAGTAGTTGGGCCTGAACTGCTCAAAGAGATGGAAGACCAAATGATAAAAATTAAACATAATTTAAAAGCTTCCCAAGACAGGCAGAAAAGTTACGCTGATAGTAACAGAACCCATATAGAATTCAAAGTGGGTGATCATGTTTTCCTGAAAGTGAAAACTAACAGGAGTTCCCTGAAGCTGGGAAGTTGCGCCAAGTTGGCAGCAAGAATTTGTGGGCCATTTGAGATCCTGGAAAGGATTGGGCCAGTTGCATACATGCTTGCATTACCTGCATCTATGACTGTACATAATGTGTTTCATGTTTCACTGCTTAAGAAATATGTAACTGATGCTAATCATATTATCGATTGGACTGTGATTCAGGTGAAACCAGAAGGTGTCCTGCAAGTGCATCCTGTGCGCATATTGGACAGGAAAAAAAAACAGCTCCGGAATCGAGTTATAGATCTTGTAAAGGTCCAATGGACCTGGTACAGTCCTGAGCATGCAACATGGGAGCATGAAGAGGTTATGTGGGCAGAGTACCCGCATCTTTTTGAAAATTTTGAAAGGCTTGCAGAGATAGTGTAAGTTGCACTGAGGACAGTGAAAAAATAAGGGGAGGGGGATTGTAGTGTCCCCAAGGCCAAGCCCCATTGTAAACCATGTTTGGAAAGGAATTGTAATCATGTTTTATAGGCTGGTGAGCCAATTTTTCATAAGCTGGAGGCTTATGTGTTGTTAGGCTAGGGAGCCTGAGTATTGAAGGCCAGGAGCCTGCTGTTGTATATGTAATCATGCAGAACACTTAATAAAATATAAACACCACCAGGTGCAGACCGACCATGATGAATGAGTGAAGGGGGATTGAGCATCCACAGAGTGGGCAAGGAATTAGGGGCTGGAAGGTGGGAAAGGGGCTAAGTGTTGAGCCTAGGGACTAAGCCTAGGGGGGCTTAAGCCTGGGAATAATATTTTAATATTATTCCAAAAGATATGTGCATCATATGTTTTTATCCTAAGTCCTTTTGGAAGGAAACGTGAATTCCCAAGTGGTGGGAGGAACGTGTGCTGGTGGAACGCATGCAGTTCCATGGGTGACAAGTGTCAACCCTCGTGCATGCGAATAAAATGACTAGGGTGAGCCATGAGAAGGTTCGATTCTCATTCCACCGGATTGTCTGAACGCATACAGAGCTCTGAGCAGTACGACTCCTGTAGAGAACCTTCGTGAGACCCTGTGACTCAAATGTCTGTGTCTGATTCTGAGAAATCCCGTGCATGTAACCCCAGCCTACGAGAAGCCTATGTTGAATTCGGGGAAGAGTCTTTCCTTGTTCGGGAAAGATGAGCAAGCCTATGCAAGCATTCCCTGTTCCAAAGCCGAGACTGTGAAGCCATCCTGTGATTGTCGAACCAGTTTTTGGAAAGCCTGTGTCTGTTTTCCAGTGGGATTGTTGAGACTACATAGTACTAGACTGCATGAGGCTTGTTGGCCTGTGAGCGACTCCCTCCAGGTGAGAGAGTGCGCAGGGGAAGGATAGAACTCCTGGAAGGAACCCTGTAGCTGCCATAGTGCCCGGAGACTTCCGGTCTGGTCTGTTCCTATAACCCAAGGTAAGGGAGATTGGCAGCCGAAGGACTGTCCAGGTGACAGAGAAGGTGCATTCTCCTGGGGTGTAACAGGCATGTGGGGAATGAGGGTCTGTGGGCAATGAGCGTGGGAGATTCCTAGGAGAGCATTCCATCCTTGTGGTTGTGTGTGACTATTTTTCCTGTAACCTCAGCCTGAGCCTAGATTCCTTGCCTTGGGGTGGAGCTTAGTCCTAGCTCGGGGGTGACCCACTAGTGAGTTGATGAGAAGTGCGGTCTAAGGCTGGGAGGTTCGTGGAAGGCCTGCATTTGGTTGGTGGATCCCACCATGGTTACAAGATAAGTGTCTAACTATGTTTTATCACATTTTATCATGTCTCTACTGTAAATGTTATCATGTTTTCTGTTGTGTATACAAATTAATATGGAATGCTATGGATTGTTTAATTATAGAAGTAATTATATGTTTTACTCTGAGTTAAATGTGTTTATTTGTTTAAATGCATGGGATATATGATATATGTATGATCTTTGTACAAATGGGTATCAGAGCGCGAGTAAGCCCAGAGTTCCGAAATGGGTGTGCTACACCAGGAATAGAATTTGTTGGAACACCAACCTAAGATCCTAGTATGCTCTGTTGACAAGCCTAAACGGTGGCTGCTAGAGATGTTGTCACGGATGCGGTGGTCCCTTGCAGGCAACCCTCTGTTGGGGGACCTATCATCAAGGTGTCGTGAACAAGGGTCCTGTAGACATATATTGATACTAAGAGGTCTGGTTTGGATGAAGTCTAATGCTACTGCACACTAGATGTTGTCAGTCCAAACAGTCGTGTAGGAGTCCTACCTGGACTCCCACGGTCAAATATTCTTTATCTAAGAGGCCTACTAGACTGCATCGTGAAAATTATGATGCATTCAGATCCTCACCTTCACATGAAAGTTAGAGTTAAGGTCAGTCATGAACTTTCTAATCTCCATATTCTTCATTTTCATATGTGGGGAATATCGAAGTAGGTCCATAAATCAGGTCTCATAATCTGGCACCATACGACCACCCTTTCATAAAGCGTTGAACTGATCGAGATGGTGCTCAACAAATTCCTCTGACAATTACTTCTCCTAGAACCATTCCTCGAATTGTTTCCCTAACACAGCTTCGACGACCATGTTTAGTTGAGGTACGAGCGTCTTCCTCCATAGAAGAGAACTTCCTTTTAGCTAAAATTTGTCAATGCGGACCTTCATGTTGGAGGTCGAAGTCGCGAAGTGCGAAGCACATCGCTTGGATCTCCAACCATTCCTCGAAGCACATCGCCATGGATCTCCAGCCATGCCATGACTCAGGAACTTATCCTTTTCGAGTTCTCCRTGAACTCTAATAGMATTCGTTGGGGTGCGTTGTGGACCCTTAGGGGTACAGGCACCCTGGCCTTATCTCAGTACAAACGGTTAGTCAAGTCCTCTGAAGTTTTCCTGGAAGGACCTTATTAGACCCAACACATCTCGCACGGCAATCTACTCATGCTCAAGAATTGTTCTTCTCCTTGGGGATTGGACCCCTCTGGCGCGGGTGCTACTAGAGGTGTCATGCCTCCTCTCCTAACACCACATTGTGAATCTCTACGATGTCCTCTAGCAGTGATTACCTTAAGGATAGGTTAATAATTCAATTAGTGTTGAGCATAAATCAAGGGCTTAATTTAGTGAAAGGCTTGGCTATCCACAGTCGCAGGGTTGAACTCGCTCAGGTACCATATGTAATGACCCCACCGTTATGCCAAGCAAGCGACAAATAATAGGTACAATTTTCTTTTTGTAAGGAAAATAAACATGACGCACGAGTAATCCAAGGTAACTCAACATACATCATCAATTTTCAAGTGCGCCAATAATATTATTACTTTATCACATCATAATCCATGGCGCAAGGGTAATCATCTAAATCTTAACTGGCACAAGGGCTATAATGCCTAATCAATCAAATGTCATTCATTAACCCTTCATCTACACATCAGCAGTTCAAGACGCAAGAGATAACGTCTTGATTTCGCAAGGCGCAAGAGAGTACAATTAATAATCAATCATCCTTCAATAAAATTTAAGGCGCACTAGTATCCAAGTTCCAATTCAATCAAGAGCATCATAATTCATCAGCAAAATAGAAATTGGTTGTTAATCCATCACATAGTAACAATTTAATGGTGCGAGTAAAAAGTGTTAAATCAACCTACATCACAAAGATATTTTATTTCGCACAAGATGTCTAATGTCTACATCAAGCACTCTCGTCACATCGTAAATTTAAAGCATGCAAGAAGGCTATCATCAAGTACACCCTTCCTTCATTACTTTTCCATATATGCAAAGACTAAGGTCCACCAAAAATTTATTCAACATTAGATATTTATGCGCAGGTGAAATCTGTCGTCTAGAACAAACATTTCATTCATTACTTTTCCATCTGTGCATAATAGAATAAATGTTAAACTTAGTCACTTGTTCCATCAAATATTTAGGTACAATGAGAAATGGGATAATACATACGGAGTAAATGTATGAAGCACAAAATTTCTATCTAACCTTAAGTAGCTTAACTATTCACTTACATGATAGAGATATCTCATGAGCATAGGTAAGGAGAGCTACAACTTCAACATGCGAATCCCAAAATTGAGGTGGTGGTTAGACCTCGTTATCCTAACTACTATAAGGTTGGGATGTTCATCTCAGCAAATTGAATTTCATCTTGGTAAACTATAATTATCTTCAATTTCCTGATAAGTAAATCAATTTTGTGATATGAAGGGTGAGGTTCAAGAAGAATTAAAAGATTATGTGCATAGCGTTCCTAAGCTAGGAATTGACTTCAAGCAAGGGCACAATGAGTGTTATGATGAATTCCAGTTTTTGTACAAAATTCTAACTTAAATTCCTTAGTTAATAATCCTTAAGATTGTTAATACTTCAATTGAGGCCAATGGCAATGGCTACTGCCATTTACAACTAGAAATAAGTTAAAGTCATAAAATTAGCTGCAAGGATAATTGCACTGAGATATCCCTTAAATAAAGATAAGCACCACATCTTTTAATTTGCATAAAAATCTCTCGTAAATTGAAACCCACCTACGCAGAGATAAAGGGAAAACACAGAGGTGGTATCCCGAATACGGTTGGGAGAAGCCTATGGGACTGCATCGAGGAAGGAGAAGTGAAGCATGTTGAGTCCTCCACGAAATGGCAAGGAGATGCCCAGAAATTCATTGGGCAGGTAAAGAGGTGCAGAGTTAAATTAAATGATGACAATTACATGGAAACCATAATTCTAAATCACCTAAATATTATGCATATTTCGTGGAGGAAATATAGTAGACTCTGATTCACATAATTCCTTGATTCGCTTAGTTTTATGCTAGTCAATATAAATAAATTTTGGAGGACTAAAACAAATTGTTCTTATAAAAATATTCAAATTCGAAAGCTTTGTAAATATCAAATTAAATAAATCTACGAGCTTCGACCACATAAACTGAGGTTTGCACCTTTCACAATTACAGAAACTCAGATACATAAAACTTAATTTCATAATTTCTGAGAATAACTACTCTGAAAAATACATTCATCAATGATGCTAGCTAACCCTGCTTTGAGTGTCGAAGAGACTTATGAACACTGGCAATTTTTCCACACACATATGTATAAGGCACAGAATCCAATATTTGCATGTTAGAATTCAATTACCCCAGTCCCTGATTTCGGGAGAAAAAGATAGAAACATGCTAAGCCCTAATATTGGCTCAATACCCCTTAATTGGGGTATATTATATTAGTAATGTTATTTTATTTATGTCGGCTTTAGGCCATTAGTTGTAATTATACCTCCTAGTCTCCTATATATACCAAGGAGACATTTTCATTTTGAATAATCTTGTACTTGAACATTTAAGTGGGGTAAAAGGAGGTTGCCCCCTCGAAGAGGATTATTATCTGAAATTATCTCTTTTTCAAGGCATTGAGTACTTTTCCTGAGGTTTTTCTATGCTATATTGATGTTTGGTTCTTAACATATGGTATCAGAGCTCAAGGTCTTGGGGTTTCGCTGCTACATATGAGACACCRTGGAATTTTTGCTATAACTTTGTTTATACAATGTTTCAAAAGGAATGGCTTGGAGGATATTTAGAAGACAGATCAAGGTATGTTGGGTTCAAAATTCATCTCATGAGGCCTTATACTTTCGGAGATACAGCCTGTACAAGATAGGCTTCTGGAATCACCCGGAAATGAGTCATTGCGGAATTTTCGCTATAAAAACTTTGTTGTAACGTTTCAGACCCTAAACTTTGGAGGCCATTTACAGAAATTAGTAACATATCTGTGGTAAAAATATCAGCTTCTGGGTCATCTTAAATTTGTAGATACACCTTGTGTAAGATAGGGTATCTGACTAGTCCTATTGACTAGTCTCAAGAAGGTGTTCCAGGTAAAAAAATCATAACTTCTTGCTAGAGTATCCAAATTGAGTGGGACTAGTTTCATTGGATCGTGGACAGTCTCTAGTATTTTGGGTGTGAGTTTCAGAATTTGATATCAATTATTTTGTCCGGGGCATGCTATACAAGTGAGATCTCCTTAAAAGGCCAAAAATCGGCAAGTTGTGAGGAAGTTACCGTAAATTTCACTTGGCACATCCAATTTTGATCAGAACTGTGGCATTGCAGCAAATAAATATCAGAGAACTACCTAAAATAAATTTTCATAACCAGAAGGGCCGAAACTTGAGAGATAGAACAGAATAAATATTGTCTATCAGAACCACCTCAAAATCAAGATTCAAAAGTTATACTTGGCCAACATGCCACTAAAAAAGGGACCTTCTACACCAAATAAGCCTCCAGAAAATCCTAATTGGACTCTTGATGAAGGTGAAGAAAT
>JASDQU010738505.1:85871-106490 GCA_032191745.1 Picea mariana | reverse complement strand
CCTTATTACTTGAATAATTAGTTTTAGTCCTTATACCCCCAAATTTGACCTATGCTCTAAATTCAATTAGGCTTATCAAATTTGTTTTTAAGGGAAATTTCATACTTATTAAATTTTATTCTTGCAACACTTATTTTCAAGGTTAACCAGGACAAAATGAGACATTGTTTTCTATGTACCTAGGTTCATTGACTCACCAGTGTTAAAAATCATGATGTTCCCTTCAAGATACACTACATGCTCCAAGGGTGCCACTCGCCTTCATTCATGTTTCTTTTATGCGACATGCCCTTCAAGACGCACTACGTGCTCCAAGGGTGCCACTCACCTTTTGACTAATTTTGGTAGACGTCAAACCCTTGGAGTCAATACTCCGTCAGACGATCTTGTGGGAGACTAAGGGCCTCTAAGGAATAAGGACCCTTCTTTATTACATGCCCCTTAGAATCATCGTGAGCGACTGTCACAGTATTCCCTCACAGCATCGTGGATCTCTTGAACTAGGTAATCGTTAACCTACAGTTTGAGCCATGGTGGGAGTGCTAGTAGGTTGTGGCAGGGTTGTTTCCACACTCTCCCTAAATATCTTTGGTTTTTGTGTGTGACCCCTTTACTCCAAATTTGAATCTAATTAGCAAGTTATCATTAGCCTGCATCCATTAACGAAACATGTCAACGATCCATAAACAACATCATAATATACCAGTCATATGTCACATATGAAATAACAGAAATACTCAAACCACAAACAGTCCACTCCTTGATTCGATCCCGAGTCCAAGGGGTCCATTGATGCCATCAGCATCCTCAATCCGACCAGAGTTTTGCACACTCAGGAGAAATTAGTCAATATCACTTGTTGAAACATATATAATCAAATAATGTATCATCATATCTAAAACATAATCATAATCCATAAGCAAACAGTCAATCATATAATGAACTATATCACTTGCACGCAAGTGTTCTCAAAGAATAAGTCAAATCAAGTGTGTGCAAGAGAGGGATGTTACATACACCCCCTCTTTTTTTAAACTTCGTTCCGAATTTTCACAGTACACAAGTGCATAAATAAAGTATCTGACAATATCTAAAGGTATAACCATAAAAAAAAATGGAAAATGTCAACGCATATCATATGCGTCCTCCCGAGTAGCCGAGTGTGGACTATAACTGTCCCACTGGACCTTGACCTGATCGATAGTTCGACATCGTAGTTGTCGAATGCGATGGTCCAGAAGGCATATTGGCTTTATCGTGAGCACACCCTTCCCCAACATCCACCAAGAACTCAGTCAATCGCATGCATAGGATCATTGACCTAAAGTCACACATAGATACAAGATAAACATTGTCCAACGCCTCAAAAAATGAGGCATGGATAGTCGTTAGACCCTTCACAATATGATCATGGGATGCACATCGGCAAAACCCTTATGTCGATCTTGCACTTCTTCCATCCCCTTTCGTATCGTTTGTATTTGTTCCTTCAAATCTTGGATCAATTTTGGTCCTACCAAGACCCCATCCTTGATTAGATCCCTACTCAAAGGCGTCTGACACGGTCGCCCATAAAGACACTCACATGGCGACATCTTAATGGTGCTTTGATAGTTGTTGTTGTAAGCCAACTCTACCAGTGGAAAGAACTATTCCCAACTTTTTTGTTGGTCCATCACGTACATGCTCAGCATGTCCTCCAAGATTTTGTTTTTTCATTTGGTATGCTCGTCTGTCTCTGGGTAATATGTGGCACTAAATTTAATTTGGGCTCCCAAGGCCTCTTGGAAAATAGTCCAAAATCGTCATGTAAACCCTGATCCTTGATTGAATATGATCATCTTAGGCACGTCATGAAACCTCACAATATCGTTGATGAAAACTCTAGTTATGTCAAGTGCCTGATACGTCATATGTACAGGGATAAAATGAGCACTCTTCATTAGAGTGTCAACTACCACGAAAATCAAGCCGTGCCTCCTTGTCAATAACGGCAATCCAACAATGAAATCCATCAAAATGACCTCTCATTTCGATTTCGGAATAACATGCGGTTGTAGTAATCCTGTCATATTTCTATGTTTAGCCTTCACCAGCTGACATTCTATACATCTTGCCATGTAGTTGACTATGTCCACCTTCATTCATTTCCAGAAAAATAAGGATTTAAGGCCTGCCCTCATCTTCACGACTCATGGATGAGCCATATACACTACTCTATGAGCTTTGTTTAAGTTCAAAACTTCTCAATTTTTCATTGGGATGTAAGTAAATCCAGTTATTATATCTCAAATATCCGTTATTGTCCACGATATATCCCTCATGTTTTGTACCAACATGGTGTCTTGCCCAAAAAATTCTTACCCTCTTTATACCAGTCAACGTCGCGTTGTAGTTAGAATATTTTCATGTAGATTCGTTTGAAGAGGTATTACTGAAAATATACGTGGTCCCCGACTCAACGTGTCTTCCACTCTGTTCATTGTTCCTTTTAACTAGGAAATCTCAAAATCGTAATCGACAAGTAGTTCTAACCAACTCATTTGCCACACATTCAAGTCATTTTGTGTAAAACGGTGTTGTAAACCACAGTGGTCCATTTTTTTGTTTGAATTTCCGTCAAATCAAGTAGTGTCTCCACACTCTCAGGGAATACACGATGGCTAACAACTCCAAATCAAGTGTCACATAGTTCTCCTCATGATTCCTTGACTTCCTCGAGATGTAATTTATTACTCAATCGTCTTGCCTCAAGACTTCATCTAAGCCTTCCTTGGATGCGTCATAGCATACCAATAATCCCTCGTCCACGCCAGGGACTTTTAGTATTGGCGTTGTCGTCAACAGCTCCTTAAGCCCTCAAAATTATTCTACACATTTCTCGGTCCACACAAACTTCTTGTTCTTCTTCTGCAATTCTGTAATCGGATTTTCTATCTCAGAAGAACTCTCTATGAACCGTTGATAATATCCCGCTAAACCCATGAAGCTACGTATAATCCGGATTATTTTCAGCACTAAATGTGAGCAGAGATATAATAAAGAAATGTATAGAGATATCTTAGATATCCAATAATATAACATAAATGTATCAGAGATGCAACCATAAACACAGAGATACAGTAATACACAATTTTTTAGTAATGAGCGAAAATGTACAAAGACTGTAAAAATATAGAGTGAAAGACTCACGAGAATGGTGGCAGGTTATCTCTGAGAAGAGATGTGACGGATACTCACATTCGTGAGAAGATGATTTTACAATGAGGCTCCAAAGGCCTTTTTATCATAAACAAAATCCAAAACCCTGACCCCGGAAGATGAAAAGCCAACAATTTTGTGGACCCTGTTTTGGGTAGTTTGGTGGATCAACTTCCCTGGGGCATAACTTTGGCATACGATCTGTGTTTGGGGCGCACAATAGCTCGTTGGAAAGGAATACTCAAGGAGATTAATTTTGGGGGATAAATTAGATCCTTTTTCTATCATTGAGAATCTCGATCCCGAAAAACCTTCATTTAGGCCCTAAAAATGGCCCCAGAAATTAAAAACTGCTAAAAATAGTAAATTGCCAAAATTGCCAGAAAATTGTTTTGAGCGAAATTGAAAAGGTGGGTGGACACCGATCTCCACCTAGATCAATCCTCCCTCCTTAGGAAGAAATGGTATCCATTGTTTTGAGAGTATGAGGGAGAGGGAAAAGAGTTTGTTGAATATGCATCTTGATGAGTTGCTTTCCTTGTTGGAGAAGTTGTTGCTTAGTTTTTTGAAGGTTTTCATGAACCTGTGGCTCGAAGGGTTGGACCGTTTTAACCACCTCTCTTACTGTTGAGTATCGCATCACCCGATTCCCACCAGTCCATATTTCTCATGTTTTCATAATATCTTAAGATCGTGACGTAGGTCGGACTTCATTACACTATCCCCAGGTTAAAGCGATAGTTCATACCCCTTCCTCCAACCATCTGGTTGGTACCCAAAGCCACATTGACAAATCTAAACTCGTCATGTTGAATTCCCTTACACAAATCCCTTCAGCATGGTACTAGAATTGGAGCTCTCCGTAGCACCGAGGTCTAACAAATACTAAAATTTTGTTTGACGATGGCACTTGACACCTCAAGCAAAGTGGATTGGTGCTTAGCCAGGTGGTTATTTACCACGGTCATGAATATTATGGGCCTTGCCCATCTCTGCCACAGTAGTGTGTCTTGTTGACTTGGTCGCTCTGGCCCTTTCAATCAGAAAATCTTGTTGGTAAGGTGACTCTCCACATGTCCATCGCCCACCTCTGGTCCATTACTCCTAGCCCAGGAATAGAATTTGTTGGAACACCAACCTAAGATCCTAGTATGTTCTGCTGACAAGCCTAAATGGTGGTTGCTAGCAATGTTTTCGCAGATGCGGTGGTCTCTTCTAGGCAGCCCTCTGTTGAGGGACCTATCATCAAGGTGTCGTGAACAAGGGTCCTATAGACATATATTGATACCAAGAGGTCTAGTTTGGATGACGTCTGATGTTTCTATGCACTAGATGTTGTCAATCCAAACGGCCTTGTAGGAGTCCTACCCGGACTCCCGCGGTCAAATCTTCCTTATATAAGAGGCCTACTGGACTGCATCGTGCAAAGTCCGATGCATTCAGATCCTCACCTTCGCACGAAAGTTGGAGTTAAGTCCAGTCATGAGCTTTCTAATCTCCATCTTCTTCATTTTCATATGTGGGGCATACTGAAGTAGCTCCATAAATCAGGTCTCATAATCCGGCACCATACGACCACCTTGTCATAAGGAGTTGAACTGATCGAGATGGCGCTCAACAAATTCCTCTGACAATTACTTCTCCTAGAACCATTCCTCGAATCATTCCCCTAACACGGCTTCGACGGCCATGTTTAGTTGAGGTAGGAGCGTCTTCCTCCATAGAAGAGCACTCCCTTTTAGCTAAAAACTACCAATGTGGACCTTCATGTTGGAGGTCGAAGTCGTGAAGTGCGAAGCACATCGTCTGGATCTCCAGCCATTCCTCAAAGCACATCACCATGGATCTCCAGCCATGCCATGACTCAGGAACTTATCCTTTTCGAGTTCTCCGTGAATTCTAATAGCACTAGTTGGGGTGCGTTATGGACCCTCAAGGGTACAGGCACCCTGGCCTTATCTCAGTATAGACGGTTAGTCAAGGCCTCTGAAGTTTCCTTGCAAGGACCTTGTCAGACCCAACACATCTCGCACGGCAATCTGCTCATTCTCAAGACTTGTTCTTCTCCTTGGGGGTTGGACGCCTTTGGCACGAGTGCTACTGGAGGCATCGTGCCTCCTCCCCTGGCACCACGTCGTGAATCTCTATGACGTCCTCTAATAGTGATTACCTCAAGGATAGGTTAATAATTCAATTAGTGATGAGCATAAATCAAGGGCTTAATTTCGTGGGAGACGTGGCTATCCACAGTCGCAGGGTTGAACCCGCTTGGGTACCATCTGTAATGACCCCGCCGTTACACCAAGCAAGCGACAAACAACATGTACAAGGTTTTTTTTGTAAGGAAAATAAATATGACGCACGGGTAATCCAAGGTAACTCAACATACATCATCAATTTTCAAGCGCGCCAATAATATTATTACTTTATCACAGCATAATCCATGGTGCAAGGGTAATCATCTAAATCTTAACTGGCACAAGGGATATAATGCCTAATCAATCAAATGACATTCATTAACCCTTCATCTACACGTCAACAGTTCAAGACGCAAGAGATAACGTCTTGATTTTGCAAGGCGCAAGAGAGTACAGTTAATAATCAATCATCCTTCAATATAACTTAAGGCACACTAGTATCCAAGTTCTAATTCAATCAAGAGTATCATAATTCATCAGCGAAATAGAAATTGGTTGTTAATCCATCACATAGTAACAATTTAATGGTGCGAGTAAAAAGTGTTAAATCAACCTACATACATCACAAAGATATTTTATTCCGTGCAAGATGTCTAATGTCTACATCAAGCACTCTCGTCACATCGTAAATTTAAAGCATGCAAGAAGGCTATCATCAAGTACACCCTTCCTTCATTACTTTTCCATCTATACAAAGACTAAGGTCCACCAAAAATCTATTCAACATTAGATATTTATGCGCACGTGAAATCTATCGTCTAGATCAAGCATTTCATTCATTACTTTTTCATCTGCGCATAATAGAATAAATGCTAAACTTAGTCACTTGTTCCATCAAATATTTAGGGACAATGAGAAATGGGATAATACATACGGAGTAATGTATGAAGCGCAAAATTTCTATCTAACCTTAAGTAGCTTAACTATTCACTTACATGATAGAGATATCTCATGAGCATAGGTAAGGAGAGCTATGCCTCCAACATGCGAATCCCAAAATTGAAGTGGTGGTTAGACCTCGTTATCCTAACTACTATAAGGTTGGGATGTTCATCTCAACAAATTGAATTTCATCTTGGTAAACTATAATTATCTTCAATTTCCTGATAAGTAAATCAATTTTGTGATTCGAAGGGTGAGGTTCAAGAAGAATTAAAAGATTATGCACATAGTGTTCCTAAGCTAGGAATTGACTTCAAGCAAGGGCACAATGAGTGTTATAATGAATTCCAGTTTTTGTGCAAAATTCTAACTTAAATTCCTTAGTTAATAATCCTTAAGATTGTTAATACTTCAATTGAGGCCAACGGCAATGGCTACTGCCATTTACAACTAGAAATAAGTTAAAGTCATAAAATTAGCTGCAAGGATAATTGAAATGAGATATCCCTTAAATAAATATAAGCACCACGTCTTTTAATTTGCATAAAAATCTCTCGTAAATTGAAACCCACCTACGCAGAGATAAAGGGAAAACACAGAGGTGGCATCCCGAATACGGTTGGGCAAAGCCTATGGGACTGCATCGAGGAAGGAGAAGTGAAGCACGTCGAGTCCTCCACGAAATCGTGGGGAGACGCCCAGAAATTCATTGGGCAGGTAAAGAGGCGCAGAGTTAAATTAAATGATGACAATTACATGGAAACCATAATTCTAAATCACCTAAATATTATGCATATTTTGTGGAGGAAATATAGTAGACTCTGATTCACATAATTCCTTGATTCACTTAGTTTTATGCCAGTCAATATAAATAAAGTTTGGACTAAAAAAAATCGGGTTTATAAAAATATTCAAATTCAAAAGTTTTGTAAATATCAAATTAAATAAATCTACGAGCTTCAACCACATAAACTGAGGTTCACACCTTTCACAATTAGAGAAACTCACATACATAAAACTTAATTTCATATTTCCGAGAATAACTACTCTGAAAAATACACTCATCAATGATGCCAGCTAACCCTTCTTTGCATGTCGAAGAGACTTACAAACACTGGAAAATTTTCCACACACATATGTATAAGGCACAGAATCCAATATTTGCATGTCAGAATTCAATTACCCCAATCCCCGATTTTGGGAGAAAAAGATAGAAACATATTATATAAAAAGGGGCGGAGAATCTAAAATTTCATTATGAAATTCAATTATCCCAGTACCTGATTACAAAGACCAGGATTTTTGAAGTTGCAGTCTAGGTCGTTGTCATGTCGATAGTTGAAAAAAATGAACAAAGCAATGCATTTCTTGTTGATAGTAAAAGAAATGACTTGCAGATTTAAGATACCCAGAATTCGCTGGCAAGTGCCCGAAAGTCATTGAAGGAGAAAGACTGCATAACGTAGAGATTCAGGGCCGCGATTTGCTGAGGTATGGGAGGTAATTCCTTGAGGTGTGAACAGTCAATGTAGAGGTTAAAAGCAAGAGAAAAATTCCAGAAGTTGTGGGAAATTCGTGAGGTGAACATCAGTGGTAAAATCGTGAGGGTTAGACAAAAGGAAAAAGTTTTCCCAACTCCAAATTTGTGAGAGGAAATCTCTACAGGAAGTAGTGAAGATTTAGACAGAGGAAAGAGTCTCCCCAACTCTAAATCATGAGAGGAAATCGCTACAGGAAGGAGCAAAGGTTTAGACAGAGGAAAGAGTTTCCCCAACTCCAAATCGTGAGAGGAAATTGCTACAGGAAGGAGAGAAGGTTTAGATAGAGGAAATAATTCTCCAAACTCCAAATTGTGAGAGGAAATCGCTACAGGAAAACGCCCAAGGGTTATCACAATGATGAACTAAGGCTTGGAATTCGAATTTCCCAAGGACACTATCACGAATCGAGTAATACAAGGCTTCCCCAGACCTGTAACATTCTGGTCTCGCCTATTTTCAGTAAATAACTCTACAACCAGTTACAGTAAAGGAAGTTGTAGGAAAATCCATTAACAATGACCATATTTCCAAACAATGGATGCATGATTTCCGTACATTGCACTCAACTAAATTATAAGGAAGGTCGAAGTTCCAATAAAACCAACTCAAAAATTCCATGTTAAAAATTACATCATTTATCTCCGTATCAGTGAAGGTGATATGGTAAGAGGTTCCAGAACCATTCCCTTTGACAATAAATTCATAAATCAACCATGGCCTAAACGCAAATAAAGGACTAATAAATTAAATTGTTATTTATATGCATAACTAATATGGCGACCAAAAAAACTAGAGACTTGTATATAAATATATCCATACAGCCATCAATCCTTCTAAATTCACAATCTGTCAAGGAACGCATCAATCAATTTTAATATTTCAATTTAATGCGGAGAAATTTTAAGAACTAATACATAATGAATCATCTTAAAATAATTACATATTCAAAGGAATTACCGTAAACCAAAAGTTTGCAATCACTTGGTGTCCGCTTGATGTCGATAATTAACTGGAACCACGTGTCTTCCTGTCTCCTACCTTGCTAACTGTAGAGACCTCACCAGTACCTCTCAACCAACGCTAGGGGTAATCTTCTTCCCCCTTATCCCCTTGAGCCACAAAGGAGCCACGCACAAAAAAACTAGAAAAGAATCTATCTCCCAGCTCGCCTCACAAGGTCGAGCTACCACTCTCTAATCGAGTTGGGCATCCCAACTCCCATAAGAAAAATCAGTCAAGAAAATTATTGGCAGCGTAACCTTACGCCTACTATACGCCCCCTTTACCTCCTCTACCATTTATTTTATAGAATTCCTCTTAGTGACCTTTCCATTGCACATTAAATTAGTTTTATTAAAAATGTATTAGGAAATATTATCCACGTACACTTGTCACCCGATCCCTGAGTTGCACCAGAAATTCATTTAATTAATTAATTCAAAATGCCAATTTGCCTCACCCACCTAAAAGCATTCCTAAAAACGCTCATCAATGTCCCTTTATTCCCTAACATTCCCTTAATGATTGATGCCTTTCTTAAAGGTTAGTTGAGTTCGAAATTAGAAAGTTCTATAGACTAGATTATTTTCTATGTTCCACGTTCCTTTTGTATTTAAGTTTCCCTTTTTTGGTCTAAGTTCTAAATTAGCAATTTTTGTACTTAGACAACAATTAATCTTTTAATTATTTAATCCTCCATAAATTTTTAAATTTAATTTTCACCCCCATTTTCTTCATCCCCCCCTTTATTACTTGAATAATTAGGTTTAGTCCTTATACCCCCCAATTAGACCTATGGTCTAAATTCAATTAGGCTTAGCAAAAACAAATTTAAGGGAAATTTTGTACTTATTAAATTGTACTCTTACAACATTTATTTTCAAGCTTGACTAGGACAAAATGAAACATTGTTTTCTAGATACCTAGGTTCATTGACTCACCAGTGTTAAAAACCACGACGTGCCCTTCAAGACGCAGTACGTGCTCCAAGTGTGCCACTTGCCTTTATTCATGTTTCTTTTATGTGGCATGCCCTTCAAGATGCACTACGTGCTCCAAGGGTGTCACTCTCCTTTTGACTGATTTTGGTAGACGTCGAACCCTTGGAGTCAATACTTCGTTAGGTGACCTTGTGGGAGACTAGGGGGCTCTAAGGAATAAGGACCTTTCCTTATTGTGCGCCCCTTAGAATCATCGAGAGCGACTTTCACATTCTGCCCTCACGGCATCGTGGATCTCTCGAACTAGGTAATATTTAACCTAGAGTTCAAGCCACGATGGGAGTGCTAGTAGGTTGTGGCAGGGTTGCTGCCACACCTCTCCCTTAATATCTCTGGTTGTCGTGCGTGACCCCTTTACTCCAAATGTGAGTCTAATTAGCAAGCTATCGTCAGTCTGCATCCATCAATGAAACATGTCAGCAATCCATAAACAACATCATAATATACCAGTCATGTGTCACATATGCAATAAAAGAAATACTCAAACCACAAACAGTCAACCCCCTGACTCGATCCGGATACCAAGGGGTCCATCGATGCCATCAGCATCTTCAATCTTTCCAGAGTCCTACACACTCAGGAGAAAGCAATCAATATCACATGTCGACACATATATAATCAAATAATGTAGCATCATATCCACAACATCATCATAATCCATAAGCGGACAGACAATCATATAATGAACCGGATCACTTGAACACAAGTGTCCTCAAAGAATAAGTCAAATCAGGTGTGCGCAAGAGCGGGATGTTACATGGATGCTTGAGAGCTAAGTATTATTCTTGAACACACTTCCAAAAGAGCATAAATCATATTTGGATCTTTCTTCCCACACAGAAGAACACTTGTGGAAATAATATCCCTGAGGGAGTATTGAGTGGAGAAAGGGAAGATCTTCCTTGTGTAGTGTGGGGTAATGGAAGAAAGTTCAATGGATGTTTGATAGGCATATGAGATCCTTGGAGTGATTTATAATGAGTAGATTGGTTGAGAATGAAAGCATATGGATTGGGTTGAGAGAGCTAAAGTCCAGTAGCATGGTTCCTTCACCCTTGAGACCTTATAATTCACCTTGAGGTGGAATCTGCATTGGATACCTATGGTTGCAGGGTGGAATATTTATCATATGTAGCTAGTTTCTTAAACCATCTTCTACTAAAAAATTAAATGTTATATCATTGTTTATGAATCTACAATGCAATCACATTTTTTTTATGGAAAAATACGCAATTTCATATTTTGTATGTATTTATGATTAATTATGATTTTGGGAATTTGGATTCCATGAATGTATGTTGAACCATGATTGTTTAATTTTGATGCAGTTTATTATTTTTCACCACACATGAATTTATTTAATTTTGTACCTTAAGTGACATGTTTTGTTGGATTTATGGTGAATAGCTAAGGGATGGATATTTAAAGGTGATTTTTCATAGCTTACCCATCTCATGGATGGGAGTGCTAGGAAAGAACGCCACAATGTGGTGTTAGGGATCATTCTCAATGCTAGAACAAATATGGGAAGTTTATGAGAAGGTAACGACATGATTCGTAAGTAGTTGTGGTCATTGATAGTATTTGGGCATTTGGAAAGTCATAAAACAACCTTGGGAAAATTGGGCATGTTTAGTTACAATTTGTGTTAGTAAATTCATCCATTATTCTTAATTTCCAATAATGTCATAGGGAAAGATAAAAAAAAAGTGAGTAATTGTTTGGTATAAAGATAAATCAATGGATGCTACGAAGGGAGAGAAATACATGAAATTTTATGTGCACGTACTATATTGGGGGGTGCTTTGTCATGAAAAGTTGGGATTGCATTTGTTGATTTATTTCAATGCCCCAAAATCTGTTGTGACAAAGAACTTGAATAAGAGGGGCATTTATCATAAATAGCTAGGATAAAATCTACTAATTTGGATCAACACTCTGGAACCATTTGTGCATGTCGAAATATTCTAGGGTTACATCTGTGAACCAACTTTACTGTGAATAACAAAGATTACATCTGTGAATCCAAATCAATGGTTAACAATTACTCATTAATGTCAAAGATCCTTGGGTGGAGAGGTACTTATTCTACAACAAACCACTGAAATTAAATGAGAAAATATAATGAGAATGGCAAACACATTTGGAAGCGTCTTGGGTGGAGAGGTAAATGCCTTGCCACAAATAGCATGAATCACACTCTTAGATCCCATTGGTGAGGGTATCCCCTTGTAGAGTGAAATATTGTGACCGGGGGTCAAGGAAAGGAGCATCTTGTTATCCCATCAACTTAGGAAAAGGTGCCACATGAAAGTCTCGAAAGCACAATAAGCCCTAATTCATGGTGTTAGAGTATTAATGAGTGAGGTAAACAAATTTTTGTTAAATCAATATGTGATATAGGTTGAATTTTTATGACATATTCCAAGAAGTAAGTCTGGCGTGTGTTATAGTATTGTTGTGGCGTCTGGCGTGTGTTATAGGAACCCTTTTAATTTTTATATATATTAAGGGTTCCTCATTGAATTTTGGAAAATATTGCCTCTATTTACACTTGTCTCCACTTGAAAAGATGGTTTTATGGTTATAGTTGGGCGAAATCAGTAGTTACAGGCAGATTTCCGGTCATTTTTTATCAAACCAGGTTGAATTTGATAAAATTTAAACCTGGGTTTTTCCCACAGTGGATCAAATTAGCGGACGCATGTGGATTTTCCCCAAACAAATGCATAATTTGAGACATATTATAGGTCCATTCGAACGTATTTTTCAAAATTCCGCTCATTCACCAGCTGAAGTTAAACTGTTGGAAAGAACACTGCCAAGATCACGGGAAAGAAGTTACCACGGGAAAGATGTGCGCAAATAAACCCGGGAAAGAAGTTACCACGAATCAAATACAGAGGGCGCTTTGCTTTTCCAATATTACTTTTGTATAAAAGATTTTTAATTCTTTAGTTTTCCATTTGTATGCTTCCACATTAATTTTAATTTGAGCTCTTTTTGTTAGCTTTATTTTACTTGTGCTTAGTTGTATAATTTTTTTCTTACTTTAAGTTCAAATTTGTAATTTGGCTTATTTAGAACAGCCACAGAATTTCAAATTTTGTAGCTATTCTTTAAATAATTATTAGTTCGTTAAATGTTCAGTTAAAGTGTATATAACTTCCACTTTATTAAATTAGATTAAAGTTCATTTGATTTTTATGTAAATAATTTTATTATCAGATTTAGATTCTAGGTTTTTTAATCTTAATTTTATTTCTATTAGATTAGGTTATGATATGCTTTGTTTTAGATCATCCTAATTGGATTAGGTTTCTAATATTATTAGATTTAGTTTGATAATATTGATTTATATTTTGAATTGCAGTTTGGAAAAGTGGAAGAAATCAAGTAATATGGATCATGGTAGAGGATTTGACAGCATAAAAATATGAAGACAAACAAACTCAAGAAGACTATAAAAGGAGAATGAGCTTTGAACCAAGGGGGTTCCATATCTGCAACTTATGGGAGAATTTTGAAGTGAAATAGAGGCTACATTACACTATTGTATTATAGTGATCTTCCTGTAGGATTTTGGAGGACTGTGTAATGACAGATTTATTTCAAATAAATTACAGGTTTCCATTTTATGCATTGTTGTATAATTTGTAATTTTATTGTTGTTTATTGTTGGCACAAGAGCAGACCCAGGGTTCAACGCTACAACAACGCACCAACAAAACCCTAACTATCGACCCTTTCGGCAACACCTGCGAAGCAGATGAAGTCTCACCAGAGGTAGAGGCAGGGATGGTTGCAGGACTCAAATGTTTGCAACCTTAGCTGGGACACGGATCTGTGATTATATCGCTTATAGAGTACTTAGTATCGATCATTCATCAATATTCAACCCTTATCATACTTCACAGACAACACAGAGCATCGCAGCATTCACTTAGATCTAAGGTAATTTAGCACTTAGCAACAGTAAAACAGGTCAGATATAGTAGGTCAGCACTAAGCATCTTCATACATATCAGATCTACTATTCATATACATCTAATGAAGCACAAAGCATAAGTAGACCTATCTAAATATATCAAAGCACTTAGCCAAAGCAGAGATAAACACATCAAGTCAAAGCACAGAACATAACACATAGATTTACGTGGTTCACCCCCACCCTGGGGCTACGTCCACCAACTCTTCTTCTTTATTAGCGTCTCCAATCGGTTACAGGCACAAAGCCATCAAAAACCCTTCCTCGCATAGGACAGAAGATCTACGCAGCGCGCTAGATCCTTCTTCCTTACACTTACGGCACAAAGCCTTCTATAACTTCTACAACAACTTGCACTTAACTTTGTAAAGCTTCTACAGTCATGCACAGAGCACTTACATAGACTATTAGCACTTAGCTTACATCACATAGATATAGTCCCCCTCTAATAGATGCCTAGATGTTTATTTATACATTGCAAAAGTGGGCATAAACATGGGTAAACCCACGGGCCGACATCCCTTTCCCATTGCATTATCCAAAAACCCAAAAAGGGACCCGAAAGTGGGTCGAGATCCCTTGATCTCTTCTTCGTCTAGCGCTCCATCTTCAACAAGTTGTCGAAGTTCCAAAAATGGTCAAATATGACTAAGTAACTTCAAAACTTGGTCAAGGGCCAACAGGCCCCCAACACTCACCTGTGACTCGTCCCGAGTCACTCTGGTCTGAGAAATTCCGCCTCGAATGCCTTGAGCTTGGCTCGAGCTGCTTTGACTTGTTGTAGTGTGATTGCCTCTTGCTCAGTGAACTCCTGGATGAGTGCATCAATGACTGGTCCCTCTAGGCGTTGTTATGTTGTACTCACAACCTATTCAAGTTCTCCTCCTTGGTTTTCAACTTCGGTGAACAGTTGGCATGCCTTTTCTTGTACTGGTTGAAGTTGTTGAGAGAGTTCCATTACTTTACTCTAAAGCATGTGTACCTATTGTTGGGCCATGCGTTGCTCTGGAAACCTCTTCATTCTCTCGACTGGTGACAAGGCCTTCAGTTGCACTTGTAACATGTCTGCATGTTTCTTTGTGTGTTGGAGCTGCCACTCTAATGCCTGTAACTCTGTATTTTTCATGAGGTTTTCATATGTCTGAGCACTTATGGAGCTCAGCTGCTTGTATTCCAAGGCAAAGGATTTTAATCAGTTAACTGCACTGCGGGCAGTTGCCTCTCTTAGATCTCTTATTTCTTGAGGAGTCTCGGGCACAGTGCAAAGTTCCAGGTCTGCAATGCATTGTTGAAGCTACAGGATTACTCCTTCCAGTTGTGCCACCTGTTGTGGAACCCGTTCTCCTATCTGGACTTCGATGACTGTCACAGAGCGAAGTTCTCTGTGAACCCGTTCCTGTACTTTGAGTTGCTCTGCGAGCAACTGTTCCTTGTCTTATTGTAGCATTGCTTTCTCTTTCTCCCACTATGCTTGAAGAGCTAGTTTTTCTCGTTCTGCATTACTGCGTTGTGCTAGCAGATATTCCTGTGCCTACGCCAAAGCTTGGGTGGCTTGTGTTGTCTCTTCCTGAGCTCGTCGAAGGCGAGCTTCAACTTTATCGGCAATCTAGTGCAATTGGGTTGGCTCATCTTTTGGTTCTTTTGTTCCACTTGTCGAGGGTGCAATAGAAACTGTGCAGTTGGATTGTAGTGCTTGCTGCACCTCTTGAAGTTCACCCTTGATTCGGCTGAATACCTCCTCCTGCTTCGCTTCTTGCTTTTTTGTGATCTCCAGTGAAGCATCATTCAACGCAACAACTAAGAAGACGAAGTCGTATGGGGTGAGGGTAGTCTTAAACGTAGTCCTGGTGGTTTTAGCTTTCTTTCGGGATGAAGGCTTTGGTGGGGTAACCTTCATTTTCTTGGATGGATCCTCCTCCTCTCTAGGCGGAGTAACTTCGCTTTGTTTTGCTCGACTTCTGTTCCACCTAGCTCTCCACCGTCATCTCCCTACGCAGGTGAGATTGAAGTGGTCTTCGCCAATGTGTTATGGACATCATACACTTCATCATCTTTCTTCGTCTTGATTGGTCCAGGTGTGTCTAGCATAGTTTCAAGGCTATCCACATCAGAAATCTCTGCGGGGTCTGCTGGAACAAGGAGGTTCACCGACCATTCCTTGGTAATCTCCTCCAAGTCATCTTCTGTCAACTTGTAATATGACTGGAGTTGTTGTTTATGCTCATCAACGCGCGCTGTAATATAGGTGAAGTGGCAATCTGCATTGAATTTCATCAAGGTTCTAATCCTATGAAGTGTGTTCGGGGTGATGCGCGGTGTAGACTGGATTGTGATCTTCAACTGGTTGTAGTAGGCATGGAAGATGGCATTGGACTGCCACTGCTTGTTCATGTCGCTGGAGTACCACAACGTACAGAACTTCGCAGCTAGTGGTTCGAAGGGTTCAATATCTGGGAAAGTGGCACCTTCTAGTAGCTCTCAGGCAATGAAAGAGATCAGTATGAAAAACCAACTAAAATGGAACTCATACCCTTGGTCCTGTGCTTCTCTGCAATCAAGCTCTAGTTGATTGACAAGGTACTGCGCCCAGTTCATCTGTAGTCCCTTTGCGCACTTCCCTGCGAGGTCGACCACGAATACGGTCACTTGAGCTGGTCTATTCTTATGAACTAGCTTGCCCACGATCAGCTGACAGGCAAGGCGCACTGTGCCACTCTGGATAGAGGCTACCTTGTAGCCTCGCGTGCCCTTCTTGACATCACCATAAGTTTCTTTAATTCTTTGCACCAATGCTCGGTCTAAGGTCTTTCTTGGGTAGAGCTCTTGTGGGTCAAGGCCTTTCATACTAAGCCCTGTGATCCGATTGATCAAGGTCGGATCCACAGTGATGTGTCGGTTCATCCATAGGTATCTGTCATGATAGCACGATAGCATTAACTTTACACATGCATTCACCTCCTGATGTCATCCGAAGTGCGGAATCTTCATCACATTGAGCAGTGTGGACTGCGCGAGGTTCTGGGTCCATGACTGCGGGATGATCTTGGAATTCTTTCCTTTAGTCCTGGTTAGATACTTGTGCAGAGCGAGCATGTTGTAAGCCTTCCGATCGCCAAGGTTGAAGTCACTAAACTTCAATGATGCAAGCTTATCTTGGTCGGCATGAACTCCGCGTACCCCTTTCGGAAGGTACGCGGTGATCAAAGTATACTCAAAGTCTCGAGGCACACTGTCACGATTGATGGCGCCGCTGAGAGGTGGTAGGTAAGCCGATAGCATGCGTGGAATCAGCTTGGCATTCGCAATGTCATCTCTGTGCTTTTTTCTTGCCTCTGTCGTGGTTCTAGAAGTTCCTACTCGATGAGCAGTTGAGGGAGAAGCTTGGACTCCTCCTGTTGAGGATGTTTCCACACCTACAAACATCCTTATTTCCGACATGACTCTCTCAGTCATTAAATCAATCAAAACTTCTTCGACTACTTTCTCTGCGGCGTTGAACTCGTCCGACATACAAGATTGGGGTCAATTAGATCGAGTGTGAACTGAATTCAGAGACTGCAATGGAGGGTACGGGAACAAGGCGATGATCACAGTGCAAAATAATCTTAGGCTGTGGGCTCAAATTCTTAGTTATCAAAAAGTATTCTTGGTGTGTGGCCCGACGGACTAAGGAATAAACTTAGCAATGGTCTGCTTGCAACGGGTATGAGGCGTCATTAACTCATGTTATGTCCGTTATGGCATGGTCTGACGGTCTACTGGCGAACCATCAATGCTTTCCGACCTATTCGGAGTGGCAGTCGAACGGTTATATCGGCTTCCAACGGCTATATTGCTTCACCTAGACAAAGTGGCCTATGTCACTGGTCTAATATCTCGGCGAAGTTCAATTTCTGCAAGTTTTTCGTTTTGTGAGGTTCCCTCTGGAATATTCTGTAGCTTAGCTCTCTTTTTACTTAGCTTCCTAGCCTTCTTTTCAGTGAGCTTCATCCCAGTGATTCTCTTCCCATTCTAATTCTTATTTTCCTTGGACATAGTCACTTCACGCTGCTGAGATTCTCTCCTAAGACTCAGGGGTAATACTTCTTCTATATCTAAGACAGATATTGCAATCTTCTATGAGTCCTCTAGTTCTCTTGCAGCTTTGACATCTGGGCTCCGGGTGTCAAATAGCTTAGATTTATTCTCCTGTTCTTCAATCAACTGTGCGATCCTTCTGGTCATGAAATTTTTTAACTCTTGTCTCTGCTATTCTAAAACCTTTTCTTCTTCCTTCTTTCTGGCTTGATCTCTCTAAATCCAAGGTTTTCCAAGTAACATAGTAAACGGGGCACTGTCCTCAATAAACTTGATAATCTCAAAATATTCCTCTGTTGAAGTTCCATTAGCATTCATAGATATCTGAGTGAGCCTTCCACATAGGTTCACCAGTTTTCCTCTTAATATCCCTATTCCTCTTAATGAAGGGATCATAGTAGGCTTCCCTATAGCTTCCCAAGTTCTTTCTAGCATAATGTTCACTTGTGTTTCTTCATCAAGAACACAGTCAATGTCGAAGTCCCCTATTCTTACTTTGATGCATTCTTTTTCTTTAAAGATCTTTGATAACCTAAAATGTCGGTGGTTGTTCAAGGTGTCTTTCATCTGTAGTAATACCTTCTCAGATTCTTTCTGGGGTTCATCTATTTATGGATCTTCCTTAGGGTTTTCTTCATTCAAATTCATTCTTTCAAGCTTAGTAATCATTCTAGGGCAATCCAATACTTCATGGTCCAAAGCTTTACAACATAGGCAACTAGATCTTCCACCAGGGCATTCCTTAGCAAGATGTCATGGTCTTCTACAACTGTAACATAGGGTTAATCCTCTCTTCCTTTTAAATGATCCCCAGCCTTTTATGTACTGCGCACTAGGATCATGGTAGCTAGCCTGCAAAAAATTCTTTCTAGGATCCTGCATCCATTTGTTAGTCCAAACATTCTTTCTATGCATAGGTATAACATATCTATCACTGTACTTATCAGATCTATTCATATCAAGATTTATTTCATCTATCAGAGCCCTAGTTTTCAAGCTAGGACGGAATCTATCAAACATACCTAGATCCATACTCTAGAAACAAAAATTTTCACTTATTTTACTTTTGCAGAGCACAAAGCTTCCAGATTTAAAAACTTTTGACTATTCTTACCTTTATCATAGCACGGAGCTTACAGATCTTACCTCTTTTCTTCAGAAACTTCCACTTTTACCTTTCTTAGAGCACAAAGCGTTCAGATCTTGCTTCTTTTCTTCGGATATGGCCTTCTTTCTTTTAGCACAAAGCTTTTCAGATCAAGTGGAATACTGCGCACTAGGGCACAAATCCTCGCACAGAGCTTCCACAGTTTCAGGACGAATCTTTGCACAAAGCTTCCTCTTCCTCAGTTCCCAGCAATCATAGTTTCAGTCATGGAAATGAAACCATTTTTTGGCACAGGGGCAGACCCAAGGTTCAACGCTACAACAATGCACCAACAAAACCCTAACTACCGTCCCTTTCGGCAACACCTGCGAAGAAGATGAAGTCTCACCCGAGGTACAGGCAGGGGTGGTTGCAGGACTCAAATGTCTGCAACCTTAGCTGGGACATGGATCTGTGACTATATCGCTTATAGAGAACTTAGCATTGATCATTCATAAATATTCAACCCTTATCATACTTCGCAAACAGCATAGAGCATCACAGTATTCACTTAGCTCTAAGGTAATTTAGCACTTAGCAACAGTAAAATAGGTCAGATATAGTAGGTCAGCACTATATCTGATCTCAGGACTCTGATTTTCTTCCCTGTCTGGTTCTCCACAAGAGCTTTGAACTCTTGGAACCGACTGAAGACCTGTCCTTTGGTCTTCATGAAGAAAATCTAGGACTTCCGAGAGTAGTCATCAATGAATACAACATAGTATAGGGATCCAGTCAACGATGCCGAAGACATCGGGCCACATACATCTGAATGTATAAGATCAAGTATCCCTGCTGCTCTACTGTCACTGCTCGGAAAAGCAGTCTTGGTGTACTTTCCCAAGGTACACCCTTTGCACAACTCATGGTGCTCTGAACTGAAATCTGGAACTCCCGTCACCAACTCCCTCAGAACTCTCAAAGCCCCATGGTGCAAATGTGCCATCCTCCTATGCCATATCTCACATAGGTCGTTGCTGCTGTTGGTAGAATGAATCAATGCTCGCACTGGCTGGAACAAGAACTTATACAGCCTCTCATGTCTAGTACCAATCACTTTGGCCGAAGTGATGCTAGACCCTCTGGGGTAAAGAAGCACCTGCCCATCATGGAACAAGACCTCATAGCCCTTCTCCTCAAAAGTAGAAACTAACACTAAGTTCTTCTTCAAGCCCGGAACATAAAGAACCTCTGTCAAAGTCATGGGAGGCAAAGACTCCCTCCTAAATGATACAATCCCACAACCAGCCACCTTGACCTCCTGGTCATCTCCAAGCACTACCTCTACATCTCCACACTAAGTAAGATCCGTCAAGTGCTCACGAACTATTGTCATATGGCAAGAGGCACCACTGTCAATATACCAAGTATCGGGAGTAGTGGTCCTCGAGGATAGACACGCAATCAAGGAAAATTCCTTGTCAAACTTGGTGGAAAAATCATCCACCTCTGTTGAAGCTGTTGTTTGTTTCTTCTTCTTGTTTAGACACTGTATTGCATAGTGCCCAAACTTATGGCAAGCAAAGCACTTGACTTGGCTCATGTCTTTCTTCCCTTCACCCTTGGGCTTCTGTCCTCCCTTTGG
>JASDQU010738505.1:75153-85851 GCA_032191745.1 Picea mariana | reverse complement strand
TCAAGTGCTCACGAACTATTGTCATATGGCAAGAGGCACCACTGTCAATATACCAAGTATCGGGAGTAGTGGTCCTCGAGGATAGACACGCAATCAAGGAAAACTCCTTGTCAAACTTGGTGGAAAAATCATCCACCTCTGTTGAAGCTGTTGTTTGTTTCTTCTTCTTGTTTAGACACTGTATTGCATAGTGCCCAAACTTATGGCAAGCAAAGCACTTGACTTGGCTCATGTCTTTCTTCCCTTCACCCTTGGGCTTCTGTCCTCCCTTTGGAACCTTTCTGAACTTCTCACAAATTCAAAAAAAAATCTGCCCTGTGAAGTGACTGTTGTCCCTACTTTCTGTCTGCTGAAATTTCTACCTCTCTTCAACTCAGCTCTGATACCATGTTAAAATTTCAGACCCCAACCTAGTTTCAATCTCGCTGATTTTTCAGCCAAAGTTAAATGCCAAATCCAGTTTCAGCACTGTTTCAGCATATGTTCCAGTACTGTTACAGCATATGTCTCAGCATTGTTTCAACGTATATCTCAGTACTGTTTCAGCATATGTCTCAGTACTGTTTCAGCATATGTCTCAGCATTGTTTCAGCATATGTCTCAGCACTGTTTCAGCGTATGTCTCAGCATTGTTTCAGCATATGTCTCAGTACTGTTTCAGCATATGTCTCAGCATTGTTTCAGCATATGTCTCAACATTGTTTCAACATATGTCTCAGTACTGTTTCAGCATATGTCTCAGCACTGTTTCAGCATATGTCTCAACACTGTTTCGGCATATACAAACTTAACAGAAAATAAACTTCAGAACTGAAACATGAGGATTCTGAACATCGTTTTCAACGCAGAAATAAAATATCAGCAATATGCAAAACTCAGAAAATATAGACACAAAGATTTTCGGTCTAACTTTGACCCTGGAAAAACCCACAAGGGGAAAACCAGTGAGAGAGGGCTTTTTATTATTTATGAGCTTCTGAGAAATTTCTTTTACAGCATATTCATCTTCAGAAATTTACACAAACTTATCTGGACTTTCTTTCGCTAAAATCCTTTTGAACAGTCCTGGAAAATGCTCCTCGATTTTTGTCCCAGAAATCCGTACAATTGTACGGTTGTCCCAGCAATTAATGTTGTACAGACTGTCCCAAAATTTGTGCCAAACTCTGCTAAGACTGTACTGAAAACCCAGCATGAATAGCTCCTTGTAAATCGTGTTCCCTCAAAATTTGTGCCAAATTATACGGACTGTATGGAAATACACTCAGAAATTTATTACAGCAGTTACCTCGATTTATGTGCCAATAAATGTTGTACGGCAGCCTTGGAATGCATGCCAATACTCTCAGAAATTGCAACTGTTGTCCTCCTCGATTTCTGTGCACATTAAATGTTGTACGACCTCCACAAATCCGTACGGTATGGCCTGTTCTTCCTTGTTGTCTGTTGCCTCGAAATCCGTACTTCTCTTTGCCTTGGGATGCGTGCTCTCCTTTAGCAAATGATGTCTCTTTTCTTCAGCTCGACCTCTCTCTCTTGCTCTTGGCATCTCACCAAAGATCTAACCTTGGCATCTCACCAAAGGTCCCTTCTCTTGGCATCTCACCAAGAGTCTCTTGATCTTGGCATCTCACCAAAGATCCTCTCCTTGGTCTCTCACCAAATGACTTCCTCTCTTGCTCTCTCTTGTTCTCTCAACAAGAATTCTTGAACTACCCAAGAATGGGTGCACCCTCTTGCCCTAGTCGACCTCATGAAGGAAGGTGAGGGGTTTTCTAATATAACGACTGAGATTAGATTAGATGGGTGGTTGAGATTTGGTGTCTCTTCACTCACCCTCACTTTAATCATAAAGTCACCTTTTAATTTGCATCTCACAAATTAAATGACTAGGACCCACATTAGGCACTTTCTCCCCCTTAGGTGCCTAGGGAAGAGAAACACTTGCCTTGATACTTTATTTTAATTAAAAATTTAACAGTCGAAGTCCCAAAAAGGGTCATATATGACCAAGTAACTTCAAAACTTGGTCAAGGGCCAACATTTATTATTGTGAATTTCAATTCTAATTTAAATCTTTAATTTTGTGAAGCTATATGTGCATAAAGAACAGATTTTAAATTAGAATTTAATTTTAGATTCAAAGGAACTTGATTATAATTATTGGTAATCGTTTATAATTAGATTATAGTTTTGTTATGTTTTAAATACTATTGTGTTAAAATAACTACTTCGCTAATATGATAGTAAATCTGGAATTGAATCTATCTTGTTGATTGAATTTGAGTATATGTAATAGTTATTTTAATAACTGTTTATTGAAATAATTTCATTGCATATTTGTGTTAATAGTTTGCAAATCGTATGAACTAATTATATGATTTGCTAACGCGTCTTAATCTTGAATTCAACATGAGCATTTTCCCCTTTTTAGATACTCTTGCTCTTGGTCAGGAGTTAGGCTATCCTTCTCCTGGTTAAGATAGGTTTTTTTATTTGTTTCCTGCATCTTAGAGTAGATCTGCATATAGATCATTTATCTTCATCTCTTGAAAGTCTCCTTTCGTAGGAGTGAGATTTAGTGTGGCTTTGTTGAGCCCTTATTTCAACAAAGGATTTTCTTCTTCAAGCAGCTGCAAGAAGGCAAATTATTTTGTTCTTTCTGTTGATAAAAACAAATAACAAAACACCTTAGCAAATAGAAGACTTTGTTTGTATATATTTTGTGCATATATATTAACTTATCTTAGCTTGATCTTAGGCTAGTCTTATGACAAGCGTAATTGGAGACCCATAGAACCAATCAAAATCACCATTTCAACGGATAAGGCTCTAATTGGGACCCTGACTGGGTGATCTCCCTATAATGTTGAACATGGTCAATTTTGGCCATCAACAAGTACATAAGGATTGTATGCAACAAATGAAAATACAATTGGTGATAGTCATGACCTATGAAATCAAAGGAAATTTGCTTGCATCCATGGAGGCTCTAAGTCAATAGAAAAACATGCCAAAACAAGTGAAGTTTAGTTCCAAATTGCATAAAAACAGGAGACTCCTCTATATATTGCAAAGAATGTGAGAATTTTGAGGGTGGAGCTTCAAAATTGCAAAGTAGATAATGAAAGACTAATCAAGGCTCAAGAATATAAATACCATATAAATGCAATCATTCTTTTAAGTTTGACAGATATACATAGGAAAATATCATGGACAAAATTCAAACAATGTTGGTAGGAGTAGGAAAATCTCAAAAAGTCATTCTCACAGGTCCCATAGCATAAGAAGAATCTCCCAAGATGGGGCATACAATTCATTTTTGGCATAATGTTCTATTAGTGAGTCATATGCATTTGAATACTCATTAAGTGGCCCATAATATTCTTCCTTCAACCATAGGAGAAAGAATATTTTCAAAGATAAATTACATGAAGAATTTCAAAACACAACCACCCACATTTGATGGTGAGGTCAAATTTAGACAATATGTTGAGGCTTGGCTTCTTGGGATAAGAAAATACTTCCAATTTTATGACTATTCTAGAATATGAAAGCCAGAGTGGCTATACTTGATTTAAATGGCAAAGATTATATTTGATGGGATCACCTCTAACAAGTAAAGAAGATCAATGAGAGGAAAATTATATGAAAGTAATTCAAAAAACACTTTCAACAAAATACCTCTGGTATCATTAGTATGAAAGTAAAGTATGAAAATTCCATGAGTTGAAATTGGGGCAAAAGACCATGGATGAGTACGTAAATAAATTCTTGGATTACCTAAATCCTACAATGATATAATTGAGTTTGACAGACTTAGACATTTGAAGAAGCAATTAGAAAGGCTAAGTATTGTTATGAACAAAACAAAAGTAAAAATAAGTTTCAAAATACATGGAAGGATAAGAAAATAGAGAAGCTTTCCAAATAAAGAAAGGGTTCAAACCTCCTCACTTTAGAATCAATAGAAAACCTTCTAGCAAAATTAGACATCTTAGAGTGGGAACAAACGAACTAAAACTTTGGGAAAGAGGAAAAGGAAACCTATTCAATGTTGGGGATGTGGAGAATACCACATATACATGAATTTCCTTTATCAAAAGGACAACACCAAGAATGCTCACAACATTAAAGAGGCCACTATTGTGAATAATGTAGCATGGACTATTCCTCATATTTACATTACATTGGAAGATTTCCAAGAAAATCACCAATCAACAGTGGTTGAAGTTGAAGGTAAGATTACTAAGCAATCCATTTCCATTTTAATTGATCTGGGATCTAGTCATAGTGATGTTACTCCTAAAGTTGTTGAAACATAATCTCTTAAGAAGCGCAAGTATAATAAGTCATGGAGAGTCCATCTAGACACTAGAACCAAGAGAAATGTTAGTGAAATGGTGGATAGTTTTCCATTAGATCTTAATGGGTTCCTTGGACCAAAAAGTTTATATATGTTGGCACTTATTTCTTATGATGTCCTCGTTGGTATGCACTAGTTGGAAGAAAATCAAATTAAACTTGATGGCTACAAGACTTTTGTTTGCGTTGATGAAGATGGAAACTCAAAGACAATACGAGGCATTCCAAACGTAATCTTTGTTAGGAAAATTTCAACCTTGCAACTGAAGAAATGTTTTATAAATTATGCCAATTGTATGCAACTCACATATTGGAATTAACAAAATATAAAGATCCAAAGATCGAAGATTATATTGTATTGCAATATTTCAATGATGTATTTTCAAATAAAGTGTTAGGACTTCCTCCAATGAAGGATATTGACTTCTTAATTGATCTTGTACCTAGAGTTGCCCCAATGTCCAAGACTCCTTATAGAATAAGTACCATGAGATTATTAGACCTGGAAATGCAGTTGCAAGACTTGATAGAAAAAGGATACATTCGACCAAGTGTTTCTCCATCAGGATCACATGTGTTATTTGTTAAAAAGAAAGATGGAAATATAAAGTTCTTTATTGTATACAAGCAGTTGTATAAATTCATAGTTATGAACAAGTATCCATTGCCTCAAATTGATGACTCGTTTAACCAATTGAGACGGGTGAAAGTCTTCTCAAAAATATTTTTTAGATTTGGATATCACCAAGTCTTAATTAAAGAGAAAGGCATCCATAAGATAGTATTTTTGAATGAGGTATGGCCATTATGAATATGTAGTGGTGTCGTTTGGTCTCACAAATGCATGAACGGAATTCATACGTCTCGTGGATATTGTTTTCAACAAATACTTGAATAAGTTTGTGCTTTCTTTTTCTAGATGATAACTATTTTTTTTAAGAATGAAGAAGGGCATGAGAATCACTTGAGGATGGTTTTACAAGTACTAAGAGATCATAAGTTGTATGCAAAACAAAGTAAATGTGATTTATCAAAAAAAAATATTGTTTGGGTCACATTATTTCAGAACAAAGAATATATGTGGATCCTAAAAAAAGATTGAGGATAATGAACTGGCCTAATTCAAGAAATGTAATGGATTTGAGACGCTTCATAGGTCTTATTAGTTATTATTAGATTTTTTTAAGGAATTTTCAAAATTTTCATACCCAATTACTTCTTTGCAAAAGAAAGGGATGAAGTTCAAATGGTCACACAAATGTGAAGAAAGTTTTCAACCGTTGAATAAACTTCTAACAAGTGCCCCAATTCTGAAAATTGCAGATCTGGATAAAGGCTTTGTTGTGTGCACTTATGCATGCATTGAACGATTGGTGGATTTCTCATAAAGGATAATTATGTGGTATGCTATGATTCATGAAAATGAAAGAACATGAGAAAGTTATGTTATTCATGACTTTTAACTTGTTGCAGTCATGCATGCTTTGAAAATGTGGAGGGACTACATGATGGGCAAGAGATTTGAACTCAAAACTAATCATAACAATGTGAAGTGTTTATTTGAGCAGCCAAACTTAAATTCCAAGCAAGCCATATAGATAAACTTTCTTTGTGATTTTGATTTTGAAATCAAACACATAAAAGGAAAATAAAATAATGTTGTTGATGCACTTAGCAAAAAGAATCATGCAGTTGTGTTTGCAAATCATATTTGAAAAAAAGAGATATTAAGTTCCTTGTTGAAAATCAACACTATATCCAAGTGAAATATGGATTGCAACAAGAGAAATTAGAAAGGATTATAAAGATTGTCAGTTGAATGATTATGGGCTTCTTATTTATAAAAATAGAATGGATATTGCCAAATCTTCATAGTTGAGAAAAATTATTATGGACGAAATACATAGGATGCCTTATTTTGGCCATCCAGAATACCAAAGAATGATTGCTTCAGTAACAAAAAAACACTTTTGACCAAGATTGAAAAAAAAAAGTTCCCAAATATATTGTCATATGTTTAGAATGCTAGCAAGTTAAGTCTGAGCATCAACACCCAACAAGTTTGTTGCAACCTTTGTCACTCCAGAATGAAAATGGGAGGTACTAACCCTGGATTTTATTACCGAATTGCCAAAAATAATGAGACAGCATGATTCTATCAAAGTTGTAGTGGATAATTTAACCAAAGCAACTCATTTAATTTCTATTAAATCTACTCATAAGGTTGTTGATAATGAAAAAAATATTTATGAGAGAAATTTTTAGATTGCATGGACTACTCAATGCAATTGTTTCTAAAATAGGTACCAAGTTAACTTCTAATTTTTGGAAAAGTCTTTTTGAATACTTGAGTACCAAGCTAAGTTTTAGTATTTCCTATCATCCATAAACAGATGGCACACTGAAAGATTGAATCAAGTATTTGAAGACATGCTTTGCATGTATGTGATGGATAAGTCATCCAAGTGGGAAGATTATTTACACCTAGTGGAATTTGCATATAATGATGGACATCGAGCATCATTAAAAATGATTCCATTTGAGGCTTTATATGGCATAAGAGGCAGTACTCCAATGCACTAAGATAATCCAATAAATAGAATTGTGTTTGGACCATAAATGCTCAAGGAAATAGAATAAGAAATTGTTAAAATCAGAAGGAACATGAAGGCAACCCAAGACATGAAAAAAAATTATGCAGATAAGAATAGGGTATATAGAGAATTTAGTGTTGGGGACCATTTCTTCCTCAAAGTGAAGCCAAAGAAGAACTCCTTGAAGCTTGGAGGTTGCATCAAGTTAGTACCTAGACTTGCATTTCCTACTAAGATTAGAGCTTACAATATTTTCCATGTTTCTTTGCTTAATATATATGTACATGATTATAACCATGTGATTGATTGGTATGTGATCCAAGTGGAACAAGGGGGGGAGTTTCAATTAGAGCCATTGTGTGTCCTCAACAAAAGAATTACATTGCTCCAAAACCAAGCCATCGGATAGGTAAAGATGTGGTGGAAGTCCTTTGGTCTTGTTGAGGCTACAATAGACATGGAGGATGCCACGAAGGAGGCATACCCATTTTTCTTCAATCTCAAGCTACACCAAAGCCAATGCTATTCCAAAGGGAGGGGAATGTAATACCCCGGTTTTGACCCTTCGAATACAATGAATCAAATTGTGTATAGATTGTAAATGCATGATTATAATGATGGTGTTAGGATATTTAGACACTTAGGAATTAGTTAAGATCAACTTGGTCTAATGTATCATTAGGTAAAAGTGTGTTTCTTTAGTATGCATTAGTATGCATTTTTAGTAAGGTAATTCGACGGTCAAAATATGTTCGCGACATTGAGTGATCCAATGATTCATATTCTCTTTGATCTTAACGGTTACATTGATCTGTGGCTTAACACCCAATTGGTCCATGAGCTCTATTTAAAGAGCATGGAGGATCATTTGTCGATGATCGATTGTGAGAAACTTTGTTGTAAATATCTATTTAATATTTTTCTTTTGCATTAATAAATTGCTCCAAGTGGCCACGTTGGTTGGGTCCGTGGATGTTTCCCCGCAAGGGTCTTACCACGTCAAAACATCGATGTGTTAATCTCTGATCTGGTTGTGTGAGTGGTTACTGAAGTTGTTCATCCTCTGTTGGAATACCTGTGTTTTTTAACATCGTATCATAGCGCATTTGAAGACCCGCTCTTGTTGTAGATCAATACCGTGAAGTCGTGTTGCCCCATCTCTGCTGTCTACCATTTTTGTACATTTATGGGCTGAGAGAACTATTCCATTACGTAGGTATAAATCCTGAATACGGTCTTTTAAATTTTTGTAAAGATATATTTTTGTTTTTTAGTTTGGTTTTTTGTTTTTTTATTTCCAAGTTTCTACTCTTTTTCTATCTATGTATGTTATTTTCCCTGCGCCCTGTGGATCTCAGAAAATCATAAACAGATCGAAAAGGGTTTTCCTGTTTAGGTATGCTCTTTGTTGTGCGTTATGTGCGATCTCAATAAATCAGAAATAGAGAGAAATTTTCATTTTTCGGGTAATCAAACTGAGATCTAACCCTTGTTGTGTTGATATTATGGTAGTTGCAGGAGGTATTAACCTCCATGTGTAACCCTGACAAGAATATAATATCCCAAGAAGCAAGAAGAAACCCTAAAGGATTGGACATAACCCTTGAAGACAAGTCGGCTAAAGGAAATATTTAATATTGAGTTTTTAGCCTCCATAATGAGAAGTCGGCCCAGACAACTAAGGAGAAGCAATATAAATACAAGATGCCAGAGCTCATTTGACACACACATATCGCAACTACAGAAATGTACAAGTGGGCACTATAGAAACTGGGTAAGTGTGCAAGTCTGGAGAGTAGTTGCAGCTGCAGCTACTGCAATCTATATTCTCGATTTAGGCTTGGACTTTCTATTGTTTATGGTTTGGAATTTCTGCCCTATATGCTTTCTCTAGGGAGAGGTACTCTACATTGATTGGCTATTAGGCCTAGGATTTTCTTGCAGAATCATTCTCTGTCAAGGTTAAGGTGCTCGGGGGTGGCTTCGACCTATGGTTGGGTGAAAATATTGTTATATTGTATATGGTTAAATGAGCACATCTATTACTTTCTAATAGGTTATGGGCCCACACTATCTTCAGACAGTATAACCATTGGAAGATAGATTGGGAGGATTTTCTCAGTTACAGTTGTAGTTGCAGTCAGTTTTTGTTGCAGCAATGAAACGCTAATGCTCTTGTTGAGGCACCTTAAGTGAAGAGATTGACCTAATTTTTGGATAGCCTAGTGCGCCCTAACCCAGCACACCTCCTAGTACTCTCGGCAAGATAAGATGACAAGTTTGAGTTTTTGGTCAAAGCCAAAGGTTGACCAAGTCAAAGTCAAAGGTTGAACAAGTCAAAACAGTCATGACTTACTCTATGAAGTCAAAAAACAAGTTAGAAGGGGATTCTAACTTTAGAGCATGGAAGACAAGGATTGACCTCATCCTTTCCAAAAATAAAGTGTTGTATATCGTGAAAGGAAAGATTGTGGAACCACGGCTTGAAGAAGGAAAAGAGAAGGAACCTCATAACATTGAAATTATGGAGAAGTTCAAGAACAATGACATCAATTCCATGAGTATCATAGTGGAATCTGTAAAATACCACTTGATACCCTACATCTCTCATCTTGACTCATCTAAGAAGATGTATGATGCCCTAACTAACCTCTTCTCAGTCAAAAACATTGGACAAGTAATGATTTTGAAGAATGAGCTTCGTGACATGAAAATGAATGATGATGATAACATAACATCATACCTTTTGATAATCTCTCAGTTAAGATATCAACTACAAGTTATGGAAGAAATCATGATGATGTCCCTCAAGGTCATGCAACAACTAGGTTTAAAAGTCACATGACCTTACAGGAATGTGTGTGGTTTTTAGTCTAAAGCCATACTCACACATGGGGTGATTGAGAATGTCAAAGTCTTCCTTAAATAACACCCCGAGAAAGTCATCCACATGGACATAGTGGTCGTGGACATCCCAGATGTGTGGGGGATATTATTTTCTAGGAAGTTTGCCTCAAAATTTGGAGGAACTCTTGAGATGGACCTCACTTATGTGAATATACCCTTGAAAAATGGAACTATTGGTCGTCTTCATAATGTACCCGTAAATACAACTCATGTGCAAGAGCCTAGTGATTCCATCAAATATGACAAAGCACATGACGAGACCAGACAGACTCTTCATAAACATTCTCCGGAAGATACGCCTTCTTCAACCGAGGAAGATTTTGATCAGATTAAATGGCTCAAGAAAGAGGAATACCAACAGCTCCTGGATGAGTTTAAAATCCAGGAAGTCGAGACTGAGAAGATACTAAAGAAGGTAGAAGATGATATACAGATCTGTTCATCACAGCAGGAAGTCTTCATAGTAGAATCCCACCCACCTTCCTCTGCACAATACACCAGGTTTGTTCAAGGAACGACCAATTTCAAAATCAGAGAGTAGAAGGAGGGGGACGTAGTATGGATGTGGGATGCTAATAAAGGGGAGCCTACTAATATTAAAGGAAACACTCATTTTTGGCTTGGCCCTTTCAAGGTTGGAAGAAAGTCAATTAATGACTCTTATTACCTATCTACATTAGAGAGACGAAGATGCACAGTGCCCGTCAGTAGGCGCCTCCTCAAACCCCACCAAAGTGGTGTGACCTGACATCACAGGTAAGTACAGGTAAGTAGGAATTTTGCATTCGTGTATTATACCATTTGCATTGCATGTTAGTTTTCTTCCACATTT
>JASDQU010738505.1:50678-75100 GCA_032191745.1 Picea mariana | reverse complement strand
TATATATATGCTGGGGTGGATTTACCACCTCGTTTTTGTTACTGATGCTTCTATTGAGATCGAGCAGGTCATAAGGTTATGCCAGATATGTTGAGGTTCTCATGCACTCTACGGTGAGCACATGTCCCCGAGTTGGAGGCAGATGTTATCCCCCACTTTCAGGGATAACTAGGAGATCATGTCTTGAGGCCCACAGGTCCTAGACATGGAGTATCAAGAGCAGGATGGACTTTAGCATGGCCCTGGAGGGCCCACCTTTTCTTTTTTTAGTATCTTCATCTTGTCAGCAGCAGCAGCATCCACCACCATCGGCTTGGTCCTGTGTCAGAGATGGTTCTTTTTCCATGAGGTAATTAGTCCGGGTCTCATGGTATGTGTCACTTTGATCATCAAAATCATTGAATGTGTGCATCTGATTCCTTTTATTTCTAACAACTGCTTGGATCTTACACTAGCCCACTTGACCATTTTTGGGGGGATTGATAGGGTGCCCTAGCAAGCCTCTGTCTGTAGGTTTTGGTTTTCCACTGGGGGCATTTCCAAAAATCCATCATCCGCTCCCATCATAGCACCATTGTTTCATCTTGTTTCATGCTCACTTGTCCCATTCCACTTGTCCAGGAACTGGGTTGACCTATTTCAAAATTGCACCTTATATTGTGGGAAGAAGGGGCTAAAGGCCCAGAAGGTAAAAGCAAGCTAGTAAAAGATAAAATCCTAAAAATAAAACCTCAAGATGCTTCGCCTAGGGATCCCCGAGAAAGCAATAAAAAGCTTCTCGGCAAGAAACAAGAGGGACCTGGAAAAATAATAAAACAAGGCCTAACCAGATAATAGGGGGTCTCATCATGAGCTAGCCTATTAGGTCCATGGGTATCTAACAGTATGACATTTCCATTAGCTGGTCACCACGCTAGGGCAGTGACTCTTGGTTGCATGGCCAAGGGAAAGGGGGTCTCATCACGATCCAACCTTCCCATTTCTGTGAAAATACTTGTGGGTAACGTTGTCACCACTGGTCACCACGCCAGGGAAGTGTCCCTTGATTAGCTCTTGAACAAAGAGAAATAAAAGATAAAAGAATAAAAGAATGAAGAATAAAAGGAAAGAATGGGCTTGGAAAAAATGCATCCATGACAGGTATAGCTCGCCTTCTACAAAGGCACCCACAGGTAACATTTTTTCATCCTTGGCCCTCACTGCACCCACATGTTTGGACATCCCCTGACCACATCACCCACTTACATGGCTTGGATGTGGTCTCTTTCGGGAACTTTCCTTCTTCTGTGGACACTATCCCAATAGGACACCTTGTCCTTTTCTCCAAACTTGTATTGTAGGCTTGTGTAACGTCTTTGAGCTGTTAACTGATGTATTAGGGATTTTATGCACATGCTTAATAATATTGATGATGATATGTGATTGACATTGTTATGATCCCTATGATTTATGAGCCCATGGAGGGCGCAGCTTTTGATGTGCAGGACCATGCCCGATGGACAGGTACCATTTTGGACCGGTACACATAGGGAGATGATCAGTTCGGACCTCCATGGGGCTGAAGATCCCATCAAGTGGATGTTGAGACCCCATCAGGGGGCAGAGACAGGATAGAGATGGATTAAGGGATTTTCACCAGAGAAGAAGAGGACGTTCCACCAGAGGCACTTTGGCAGAGCCTGATCTAAGGGGATTGACCCTCTTTTAATGGAACGTTGTCCTTGGAAGGACTGGGATGTCACCCTTGATGACCATGACACCATCCAGCCTATTGGACGTCTTGGGAGGTAGACTAGGCAGTATTGGCACGTGTGGCATGATGGAGAAGCCTACTTGACCATTTTTGGGGGGATTGATAAGGTGCCCTCGCAAGCCTCTGTCTGTAGATTTTGGTTTGCCACTGGGGGCATTTTTGAAAATCCATCATCCGCTCCCATCATAGCACCATTGTTTCATCTTGTTTCCCGCTCACTTGTCCCATTCCACTTCTCCAAGCACTGGGTTGACCTATTTCAGAATTGCACCTTATCTTGTGGGAAGAAGGGGCTAAAGGCCCAGAAGGTAAAAGCAAGCTAGTAAAAGATAAAATCCTAAAAATAAGACCTCGAGATGCTTCGCCTAGGGATCCCCGAGAAAGCAATAAAAAGCTTCTCAGCAAGAAACAAGAGGGACCTAGAAAAATAATAAAACAAGGCCTAACCAGACCATAGGGGGTCTCATCATGAGATAGCCTATTAGGTCCATGGGTATCTAATAGTATGACATTTCCATTAGCTGGTCACCACGCTAGGGCAGTGACTCTTAGTTGCATGGCCAAGGGAAAGGGGGTCTCATCACGAGCCAACCTTCCCATTTCTGTGAAAATACTTGTGGGTAACGTTGTCACCACTGGTCACCACGCCAGGGCAGTGTCCCCTGATTAGCTCTTGAACAAAGAGTAATAAAAGATAAAAGAATAAAATAATGAAGAATAAAAGGCAAGAATGGGCTTGGAAAAAATGCATCCATGACAGGTATAGCTCGCCTTCTACAAAGGCACCCACAGGTAACATTTTTTCATCCTTGGCCCTCACTGCACCCACATGTTTGGACATCCCCTGACCACATCACCCACTTACATGGCTTGGATGAGGTCTCTTTTGGGAACTTTCCTTCTTCTGTAGACACTAGCCCAATAGGACACCTTGTCCTTTTCTCCAAACTTGTATTGTAGGCTTGTGTAACGTATTTGAGCTGTTAACTGATGTATTAGGGATTTTATGCACATGCTTAATAATATTGATGATGAGATGTGATTGACATTGTTATGATCCCTATGATTGATGAGCCCATGGAGGGCGTAGCTTTTGATGTGCAGGACCATGCCCGATGGACAGGTACCATTTTGGACCGGTACACATAGGGAAATGATCAGTTCAGACCTCCATGGGGCTGAAGAGCCCATCAGGTGGATGTTGAGACCCCATAAGGGGGCAGACAGGATAGAGATGGATCAAGGGATTTTCACCAGAGAAGAAGAGGACGTTCCACCAAAGGCACTTTGGCAGAGCCTGACCTAAGGGGATTGACCCTCTTTTAATGGAACGTTGTCCTTGGAAGGACTGGGATGTCACCCTTGATGACCATGATGCCATCCAGCCTATTAGACGTCTTGGGAGGTAGATTGGGCAGTATTGGCACGTGTGGCATGATGGAGGAGCCCAAGGAGGGCTAGCGTTTTGCTCCAGGATGGCTCATTTGCCCTAAAAGGGGATAACATCTCCTTTGGAGGGGCTTCATGTCTCTTTTCATCTTGATTAGGGTTTTAATTTGACAATTTAATGTAAAACAGTATGATTTTAGTATTTTGGCCTTGTCGGCCTTTTTTACATGACCTAAAATGTAAAATTAGGTCATGGAATGGTATAAATGAAGGATTTTCGCCTTCATTTTAAAACACAACTCACTCACTCCATAAGGAGATTTGAAATTTTCACCCTATCTTGGGTTAGTGGCTGATTTATTGATGCGCACTTCTTGAAGGAGGACTATTTTGGCATGTTTTGGCATTTCTCTTGAAGGAAGGTGTTACAACTAGGGTTTGCATTGATATTTCTTGGTGATATGTAAGTATTTTTCTGCAAAACTTCTTGAATGAATGATTGTAGTTTCATTTCTTGCATATGTTTATGAATTTTGCTGAATAAAACCCTAGGTGACAAGCACACGAGTAGGTCCTTGTCTCATGTCCCCTTTGAGAGAAATTTTCAACCATTGAAGAAGAAGAGAGCCTAGTAGTTGCTACACTCTCTTTCTCTCTTCATTTATTGCTAGTTGTACTACCTATAAGCTGAGAAGAGAGAGACGCCTTGAGCCTAAGTCTACTACACTTTGGGCCGATTTTTCTAGGGTTTGCTGAAAGAGCCTTTCTATAGCAAAAATCTTCATCATCAAACCCTCTACTCTTGGTTTTATGCTTCATCTTTCAGCTAGCCTTTTTTCCATTTGAGTTAAGGAAGGCGGAGAGATCACAGAGGCCTAGTTCACCTACATCGAAGTGACCTTCTCTCCCCTAGGGTTTTGACTTTGGGGCCTTGTTTCAACAACACTTCAAAGCCTTTTCTCTCTAGTCCTTAGTCGTTTCCTCCTTTAGCTCTTGCTTACTTCACCTTTTGACTCCATTAACCTTGAGGAATTGATCTGAATACCTCTTGCGCTGAAGTGACCTTTATCACAAACAACTCTCAACACTTTGAATCAAACCCTAACTAAACTAACCCTAGCCTAGAACTAACCTTCTAACCCTATATGTTGTCGTCATCCCCTGTTATTAACACCTTTCTGAAGCAAACATTTTGTTTTATAAGCAATTGAATGATGATTAAGTGCATAAATTAAATGAAGTGTTGATTTATTACTTTCAATGCCATATTGTTCCAGTATTTATTGTTGAAGTGACAATTTTCATTGCTATTTATAAACATTGACTTCATCAATATTTATTGCTAAAATTGCTTATATGTTCATCAGATAGTCATCCATTTATATGAAGTACTAACCCATTGAATTATCTTGCATATTTCATTTTGTTGTTGCTTTGTCTCAGGAAGGTATATCTTTGGGTGTTTTACTTTATTATTTTATGTTTATCCGGGACTATATGCTTGGTGGTGACTTTCTGGGACTATCTGCTTGGTGGTGACTTGTGAGGGGGGAATCTATCCTTGTCTTTTAATCCTCTCGCCTTCTCAAAACCCAGATCACTAGAAACATTTCCCCTGGGCCTCACCTCCCTAAAGAGAAAGAACCATCCCATTGTGGTGACATTGGGTGGGATTGGTTCCTGTTACGCCAGTTTCACCTTCAAACCTCAAGCTTTTATCCTTGCTACAAACTGTATGATAATAGTCATGACCTATGAAATCAAAGGAAATTGGCTTGCATTTATGGAGGCTCTAAGTCAACAGAAACACATGCCAAAACAAGTGAAGTTTAGTTCCAAATTGCATAAAAACAAGAGACTCCTCTATATATTGCAAAGAATGTGAGAATCTTGAGGGTGGAGATTTAAAATTGCAAAGTAGATAATGAAAGAATAATCAAGGCCCAAGAAGATAAATACCATATAAATGCAACCATGCTTTAAAGTTTGACAAACATAAATAGGAAAATACCATGGACAAAATTCAAACAATGTTGGTAGGAGTAGGAAAATCTCAAAAAGTCATTCTCACGTGTCCCATAGCATAAGAAGAACCTCCCAAGATGGGGCATACAATTCATTTTTTGCATAATATTATATTAGTGACTCATGTGCATTTGAATATTCATTAAGTGGCCCATAATATTCTCCCTTTAACCATAGGAGAAAGAGGATGTTCAAAGATAAATTACATGAAGAATTTCAAAACACAACCACCCACATTTGATGGTGAGGTCAAATTTAGACAATAAGTTGAGGCTTGGCTTCTTGGGATAAGAAAATACTTCCAAGTTTATGACTATTCTAGAATATGAAAGCCAGGGTGGTTATACTGGATTTAAATGGCAAAGATTTTATTTGGTGGGATCACCTCTAATAAGTAAAGAAGATCAATGAGAGGAAAATTATATGAAAGTAATTCAAAAAACACTTTCAACAAAATACCTCTGGTATCATTAGTATGAAAGTAAAGTATGAAAATTCCATGAGTTTAAATTGGGGCAAAAGACCATGGATGAGTATGTAAATAAATTTTTGGATTACCTAAATCCTACAATGATAGAATTGAGTTTGACGAGCCTCAGACATTTGAGGAAGCAATTAGAAAGGCTAAGTATTGTTATGAACAAAACAAAAGTAAAAATAAGTTTCAAAAGACATGGAAGGATAAGAAAATAGAGAAGCTTTCCAAATAAAGAAAGGGTTCAAACCTCCTCACTTTAGAATCAATAGAAAACCTTCTAGAAAAATTAGACATCTTAGAGTGGGAACAATCGAACTAAAACTTTGGGAAAGAGGAAAAGGCAACCTATTCAATGTTGGGGATGTGGAGAATACCACATATACATGAATTTCCTTTATCAAAAGGACAACACCAAGAATGATCACAACATTAAAGAGGACACTATTGTGAATAATGTATCATGGGCTATTCCTCACATTTACGTTACATTAGAAGATTTCCCAGAAAAATCAACAATCAACAGTTGTTGAAGTTGAAGGTAAGATTACTAAGCAATCCATTTCCATTTTAATTGATCTGGGATCTAGTTATAGTGATGTTACTCCTAAAGTTGTTGAAACATAATCTCTTAAGAAGCGCAAGCATAGTAATTCATGGTGAGTCCATCTAGACACTAGAACCAAGAGAAATGTTAGTGAAATGGTGGATAGTTTTCCATTAGAGCTTAATGGGTTCCTTGGACCAAAAAGTTTATATATGTTGGCACTTAGTTCTTATGATGTCCTCATTGATATGAACTAGTTGGAASAACATCAAATTAAACTTGATGGCTACAAGACTTTTGATTGCATTGATGAAGATGGAAACTCAAAGACAATAAGAGGCATTCCAAACGTAATCTCTGTTAGGAAAATTTCAACCTTGCAACTGAAGAAATGCTTTAGAAATGATGTCAATTGTATGCAACTCACATATTCGAATTAACAAAATATAAAGATCCAAAGCTCGAAGATTATATTGTATTGCAAGACTTCAATGATGTATTTTCAAATAAAGTGTTAGGACTTCCTCCAATGAAGGATATTGACTTCTCAATTGATATTTTACCTAGAGTTTCCCCAATGTCTAAGACTCCTTATAGAATGAGTACCATGAGATTATTAGACCTAAAAATGCAGTTGCAAGACTTGATAGAAAAAGGATACATTCGACCAAGTGTTTCTCCATGGGGACCACATGTGTTATTTGTGAAAAAGAAAGATGGAAATCTAAAGTTATGTATAGTATACAAGTAGTTGTATAAAGTCATAGTTATGAACAAGTATCCATTGCCTCAAATTGATGACTTGTTTAACCAATTGAGAGCGGTGAAAGTCTTCTCAAAAATAATTTTTAGATCTGGATATCACCAAGTCTTAATTAAAGAGAAAGGCATCCATAAGATAGTATTTTTGAATGAGGTATGGCCATTGTGAATATGTAGTGGTGTCATTTGGTCTCACAAATGCACGAATGGAATTCATGTCTCGTGAATATTGTTTTCAACAAATACTTGAATAAGTGTGTGCTTGAATACTTGAATAACAAGAGCATGAGAATCACTTGAGGATAGTTTTGCAAGTACTAAGAAAGCATAAGTTGTATGCAAAATTAAGTAAATGTGATTTATCAAAAAAAAAAAAATTGGGTCACATTATTTCAGAACAAAGAATATATGTGGATCCTAAAAAAAGATTGAGGCCATAATGAACTGGCCCAATTCAAGAAATGTATTGTACTGGATTTGAGATACTTCATAGGTCTTGTTAGTTATTATTAGATGTTTTTTAAGGAATTTTCAAAATTTTCATACCCAATTACTTCTTTGCAAAAGAAAGGGATGAAGTTCAAATGGTCACAAAAATGTGAAGAAATATTTCAACCGTTGAATAAGCTTCTAACAAGTGCCCCAATTCTGAAAATTGCAGATCTGGATAAAGGATTTGTTGTGTGCACTTATGCATGCATTGAACGATTGGTGGAGTTCTCATAAAGGATAATTATGTGGTATGCTATGAGTCATGAAAATGAAAGAACATGAGAAAGTTATGTTATTCATGACTTTTAACTTCTTGTTGTCATGCATGCTTTGAAAATGTGGAGGGACTACATGATGGGAAAGAGATTTGAAATCAAAACTAATCATAACAATGTGAAGTGTTTATTTGAGCAGCCAAACTTAAATTCCAAGCAAGCCATATGGATAAACTTTCTTTGTGATTTTGATTTTGAAATCAAACACATAAAAGGAAAAGAAAATAATGTTGTTGATGCACTTACCAAAAAGAATCATGTAGTTGTGTTTACAAATCATATTTGAAAAAAAAGAGATATTAAGTTCCTTGTTGAAAATCAACACTATATCCAAGTGAAATATGGATTGCAACAAGAGAAATTAGAAAGGATTATAAAGATTGTCAGTTGAATGATTAGGGGCTTCTTATTTATAAAAATAAAATGTATATTGCCAAATATTCATAGTTGAGAAAAATTATCATGGATGAAATACATAAGATGCCTTATTTTTGTTGGGTATGTGTTATATTCTTTGCACGAGTAGTAGAGTTGGATCATCTGGGCTGGGCGTGCGGGGGTTTGGGGGCAACGCCCCCGAAAAAAAAAATTCTCATCGGGACCGCATTATATTTAGGTGGTTTTTCGGCACATGGTTTCTTTGCCGATGGTTTTCTATTTCCGGTTAAGGAATTAGGGTTTTGGACTAATCCACATCATTGGGTTAGGGTTTTGGATGCCGCTGGCTCCTATATGTATTTTGTATTGTAAACATTGTAACACAATGAATGAATATAGAATATGTTGGTTTTCCCGGTTTGGGTTTCCAGGGGAAAAATCTCTGTGTAATGTTTGTATTTGCCATTGTATATTTTCTGTTCTTTTATGAATATTTGTTTGCAGTAGATATTGTACAAGGTTAGAATTTACAATTTTGGCCATCCAAACTACCAAAGAATGATTGCTTCAGTAACAAAGAAACACTTTTGACCAAGACTGGAAAAAAAAATGATCCCAAATATATTGTCATATGTTTAGAATGCTAGCAAGTTAAGTTTGAGCATCAGCACCCAACAAGTTTGTTGCAACCTTTATCACTCCAGAATGAAAATGGGAGGTACTAACCCTGGATTTTATTACCGAATTGCCAAAAATAATGAGACAACATGATTCTATCAAAGTTGTAGTGGATAATTTAACCAAAGCGACACATTTAATTCCTATTAAATCTACACATAAGGTTGTTGATAATGAAAAAAATATTTATGAGAGAAATTTTTAGATTGAATGGACTACTCAATGCAATTGTTTCTAAAATAGATACCAAGTTAACTTCTAATTTTTGGAAAAGTCTTTTTGCATAATTGGGTACCAAGCTAAGTTTTAGGATTGCCTATCACCCACAAACGGATGGCACGCTGAGAGACTGAATCAAGTATTTGAAGACATGTTTTGCATGTATATGATGGATAAGTCATCCAAGTGGGAAGATTACTTAGACCTAGTGGAATTTGCATATAATGATGGACATCAAGCATCATTAAAAATGAGTCCATTTGAGGCTTTATATGGCATAAGATGTAGTACTCCAATGCACTAAGATAATCCAATAAATAGAATTGTGCTTGGATCATAAATGTTCAAGGAAATAGAATAAGAAATTGTTAAAATCAGAAGGAACATGAAGGCAACCCAAGACATGAAAAAAAATTATGCACTTAAGAATAGGGTATATAGAGAATTTAGTGTTGGGGACCATTTCTTCCTCAAAGTGAAGCCAAAGAAGAACTCCTTGAAGCTTGGAGGTTGCATCAGGTTAGTACCTAGACTTGCATTTCCTACTAAGATTAGAGCTTACAATATTTTCCATGTTTCTTTTATTAAGATATATGTACATGATTATAACCATGTGATTGATTGATTGGTATGTGATCCAAGTGGAACAAGGGGGGGAGTTTCAATTAGAGCCATTGTGCGTCCTCAACAAAAGAATTACATTGCTCTAAAACCAAGCCATTGGATAGGTAAAGGTATGGTGGAAGTGTTTTGATCTTGTTGAGGCTACAATAGACATGGAGGATGCCACGAAGGAGGCATACCCATTTTTCTTCGATCTTGAGCTACACCAAGGCCAATGTTATTCCAAAGGGAGGGGAATGTAATACCCTGGTTTTGACCTTTGGTATACAATGAATCAGATTGTGTATAGATTGTAAGTGCATGATTATAATGATGGTGTTGGGATATTTAGACACTTAGGAGTTAGTTAATATCAACTTGGTCTAATGTGTCATTAGGTAAAAGTGTGTTTATTTAGTATGCATTTGTAGTAAGGTAATTCGATGGTCACAATAGGTTTGCGACATAGAGTAATCCAAAGATTCATATTCTCTTCGATCTTAATGGATACATTGATATGTGGCTTAATACTCAATTAGTCCATGGTCTTTATTTAAATAACATGGAGTGTCATTTGTCGATGATCGATTGTGAGAAACTTTGTTGTAAATCTCTCTGTAATATTCTGCTTTTGCATTAATAAATTGCTCCAAGTGGCCACGTTGGTTGGGGTCGTGGATGTTTCCCCGCAAGGGTTTTACCACGTCAAAACATCGATGTGTTAATCTTTGATCTGGTTGTGTGATTGGTTACTAAAGTTGTCCATCCTCTGTTGGAATACCTGTTTTTTTGAACATGGTATCATAGTGCATTTGAAGACTCGCTCGTGTTGTAGATCAAGACCATGAAGTCATGTTGCCTCATCTCTGGTTTCTACCATTTTTGTACATTTATGGGTTGAGAGAACTATTCCATTACGTAGGTATAAAGCTTGAATACACTCTCTTAATTTTTTTCAAAGATATATTTCTGTTTTTTGTTTCCAAGTTGCTACTATTTTTCTATCTATGTATGTTCTTTTCCTTGCGCCCTGTGGATATTCGCAAATCAGAAACAGATTGAAAACGGTTTTCCTGTCTATGTATGCTCTTTGTTGTGCACTCTATGCGATCTTGGTAAATCAGAAATAGAGAGAAATTTTCATTTTTCGAGTAATCAAACGGAGATTTAACCCTTGTTATTGTGGAGAAACGAAATTTGTTTTGTGTGAGAAAATAGTTTTTTATGAGCACACTCTTCAAGGTTGTCTTCCACAACAACAACACCCTCAATATTCCTTCTAAACAATACAATATGTTTTGCACTAGCTCACTTGGTTAAAAGTTTCCTTATTAAATAAGAGGTCTTGAGTTCAAGTCTTTTTTTTGTTATTTTTTTGAAAAAGTTCATGCATCCATTGTAAAGTGTATTTCACTTAAATTAAAAAAGTGATTCACTATAAGTAGTTTTAATATTTTAAGTTAATTATTTTTGCATGCAACTTTCATTTATAAAGTAACTTCATTGTAAAAGTGATCTCTTATTCGATAAAAGTGGGTCACTTCATAAACAACTTATTTGTAAAAGTGAGGTTATTATAAGGAGGGGTATCACCATGTGGACCAACTTCTACTTTCCACATGCCTCTTTTCAAAAGGGCATAACTTTTACATCCGAAGTCCATTTTTAGTGTCGCTTTTTTTTAAACAGCCTATTTTTCCAAGATCTTTCCATCCAGATCATCATTTTTATTTTTTTTTGCATATTTAATATGGATTCTCCTAGTGATATTTTGTTTACCAGTGCCAACTACTTCCAATGGAAATCTCATATGGAAGATTTATTAAGAAGTAAAGAACTGCACTGGATTACCTTGGGATAAGAACAAGAACCCACTAATGATAAGTATGCCAAATGGATTAATAGGAATGACAAAGCCTGTGGACTAATCAAAATGTCCATCTCTCATGATTCAAGGTTTCACCTTCAAAAAATTGAGAGCCTAAATAAAACTTGGGAAAAGTTTAAAGTTGTGTCTGGTAAACACAATATTATATATTATTCAATCTCACCAATTGGAAAATGAATTAATGACTTTAAGTCCAAATAATTTTCCTTTCATTGAAGACTACTTATCTAAGTTCATAACACTTAAACTTTGTGAATAGAATGTGAACTAAATCTAAAGGAAGATCAATGCATATATGCTATTATTTATAACCTTGGTTGTGTTGATGATTACAGCTATGTGAGACATCCTCCAGCTTACAAACCTATGAGATGTGAATCATTGTAGCTATGTGAGTCTTTCTCTCAGCGTACAAACCTGAGAGAAAGCCCCTAAGAAGGGTATGTGGTTCCTGCCTGAGACAGAGCTAGGAACGTAGAGATGACCTCCTCTATTCAGAGAGTGAGAAGAACTCCATATGATTATCCAGTGGGAAAGGCGATCTGTTGAGTTAGACATGCATGTGGCTGAGCACAAGGTGAACGTGTGAAATCCCAAAGTGTTGGGTGCATCGTCATGTGAACATAAATGAAGATGATGTATTAGCCTCCTCTGAGCAGGAGAGTTGACGAGAAGACTCCAGATGATTCTCATGTGTGAGGCAGTGAGAAAGAAGATCTGTAGAGTGGACGTGCCTGTGGATGAGCACAGGTGAACGTGTGAAGATATGGTTCCTTTGTGTAATGCATTGAACCAGAGATATGACATCCCTATGGATGTGCCACTAGTGGATGAGCACTGGTGGGTGTATTATATCCTTTGCTATATATTGTTCAAGAATTAGACCTGCCTGTAACCCTAATTGTTATGTAAAGGGTACAGGTCATCCCCACCTTAATATGAGTAATAATAAATGTAAAAGATAATTAATCTCACTAATATTAATTATAATAATAATTATTATTATAATTATAATATGAATCAGAAGAGGTCGGCCCTATCGATCCAATAGACAGTTCAGTTGATAGGACAAGACTAATATAAGTAAAGGAATATTCCCCATTGTCGAATCAGATCCTTCTTGTGAGTTTAGAAATATCAGCAAGTACACTTCTTTGGGAAAAGTGTGCACCTCTCTTGGGCACTAGAGTTCTAGGGTTTGAAGCACCCTCTTGTGTTCTAGGGTTTATCTTGGTGGTAAAGGTATTTCTCTTGAAGAATATAGCAAAGGATTTGGTTGGGTTTTCTTCCCTTGTTGAGAAGGGTTTCCCAGGATACATCTTGAGTTCTTGTGCATGGTGCTTATTCTTGTGATCTTGGTTGTTGCAACATTTATGGTTATGGTTAAAGGATAAATTAGAATCAATTTCATGCTTAACATAACATATTGAAAAATCAGCATGGTATCAAAGCATAGGTCTTGAAAGAACCCATTGCACAAGCATCCACCAGGTCTCAGTCCATTTTTTCATAATGGTACGGCGCTTCTAGGTTTCCCAGAAAAAATTGTACGACATCATTTTCAGTGGTAATTTAGCCATTAATACTTGGACGGTGGGGATATTTTTGTCTTATAAGAGTACGGACTCTTCCAGCGCATCTTCAGAAGCTCTCAAAATGAAATTTCGAGAAATTTTGATTTTTGGCCCTACGGTTTCTAGGGTGCCAAAATTTCCTACAGAATATTAATTCTAGATTTCTAAAGAAACGTTTTCCTGAATCAAGTATCTCTGTGACATTATCAAATTGATTGTTGGCAGTCATAAATCCAATATAATCCAAGGTTGCTAATTTAACCTAGTTATTAGGTTTTCAAAGTCCAGTTAGCAAGAAATTGAAGAAACAAATCAAATGAAGAACAGAACATTAGTAGAAGATAAGCTTGATGGAGCAAGCAACTTCAGCCCCTAGAAATCAAGGCTTCTAGTCACTCTTGAAGAAGATGATCTCTTGGATGTGACAACTAAAACTCTACCATCCACAACTACAGATATAGAGAATAAGATAAGAAAGGAAGAAGATGTCAAAGTAAGAAAAATAACCATCTACTCAGTAAGAGATCACCTCCTACCTCGTATTGCCAATCTGAAGACAGCATATGATATGTGTGAAGCTTTAAAAGGAATGTTTGAAAGTGACAACACTCTCATAGCTCTTACGTTAAAGATCCAACTGCAAAGCACCAAGATGATGAAGGGTGACACAGTTGCACTCTTCTTTATGAAGTTATCAGAGATTAAAGAATGGCTAGAGACCATTGGGGAAATCATGTCTGATAGAGAACTTGTCTTAACCACTCTCCAGAATCTTCCAAAATCATGGGATCCTTTCATTCAGAGTATTAGTGGAAGAGAAGCTCTACCAACCTTTGATCAACTATGGACAGATTGCACTCAAGAAGAACTTAGACTTAGAAATAGAGGAGCGGAAGATTCTTCAAAAGAAAATCATGCTCTTGCACTTCATAGAAAGAAGGGAGGAAAATTCAAAAGAAATTTCAGGCAAACATTTAAAGGTGAAAAGTCTTCATCCAATCTAGGTTATCAAAGAAGAGATGTTTCAAAAATTCAGTGCTTCAGATGTGACAAGTATGGACACATTGCAAGAAACTGTCCAACCAGGAAGAAGGGAAGACAATATGTTTCCACCGCTGACATTGATCCAGATCCACCTCAAAAGAGTAAAGAGAAGAGAGAGGAGAAGTACTTCCTCTAGAAGGACATGACTACAAACTAGGTAAATCATTTGATCTCTAATTTTATAGTTGATTGCATTTTCAAATAAATGAAGGATATTATTCCTAGTACAGGAACTCTCAAAGACTTGGACCATTATCCCTGGTACAGGAGTCCAAATCATATTTAATTTGTTCATTATACAAGAATAAACGTTGTCCTTGAAGAAGAGATATCCTTTCAAAGATCCAGATAATCTCAAATGGAGATTGGCAGTAAGACAAATACTTTCTCCCCCTTCAGTAGTTAAGAGGGAGACATACCTTATTCAAATTGATCCAGTTGTTTCAATTGATATATTCAGAGATATTACAGTAGGGCGTAAAAGGCCTACCTAGACTCACTCTGAAAAGAGGCAGAGAAACATATAAGCCTCTCAAGGCACATCTCAAAAAAAATCAAAAGAGATTTTCGAGCTATCCTTCATTCATGAGCCATTTCATTGATGTTGAGCCTCCTTGTATTAAAAAAGCAACAAGAGAACAGGTATGGCAAGATGCCATAATAGAAGAATACCAGTATATATTAAAAGAATGATGTATAAGATATTTTTCAGAGAACAGAAGGGGAAGCCTGTAAAGACTTCCAAGTGGATCTATAAGATCAAGCATTCAGATGATAGAAGTGTCGAGAAATAAAAAGTAAGATATATAGCTAGAGGTTTCCCACAAATAGAGGGAGTTATCTATGATAAGACACTTGATCCAGTAAGCCCGATACACTTCCATCTGTACTACCATCCATGAGTTGGAAACTATATCAGATGGATGGATTCTTGATGAGTTTGGGTTTTAGCAAGAGTGTTGTTGAACCAAACCTATATTATTACAGTGTTGGTAACAAGAACTTGATTTTGATGACTTATTCAGAAAGCCTTGTTGTTGGATACAAGTAAGCTTTGACTTTTGAATTCGAGATGAAGGATATGAGTATGATGCACCACTTCTTGGGACAAGAAGTATGACAAAGGACCGATGAGATTTTCCTAAGACAAGGAAAACATACAGTGGGAATATTAAATAAGTTCAGTATAACATAATGCAAAACCACCGTAATGGATTTGAAGAAAATGAATGATAATGATTTAGACGAGATTGATCCACAGCTGATTGGATCATTGATGTATCTAGTTAATGTCGGGCCTAATTCATGCTATGCAATGAATGTTCTTAGTCAATCCATGAGTCAATCGAGACAAACTCACTAGATAGTAGTAAAGCATGTATTGAGGTATATATGAGGCACAGTTGGATATGGCCTGAGATATGCCTCCAGTGTGAACTTGATTTTTTAGGATATGTCGATACAGATTGAGCAGAGAATACAGTGAACTAGAAGAGGACATCTAGTTGTTGTCTTACTGTGAAGTTTTCCATGATTTCTTGATGCAGCCGGAAACAAAACTATGTGGCCTTAAGTACCACAAAAGCAGAGTATATAGCATCGAATGTGAGAAGCCATATGGCTTCACAAGCTTCTGATAGATTTACTTAACCATGAGATGGATCCTATGATGATAACCAAAAGTCGTGTGTAAAGATATTTGAGAACCCGGTATTTCTTAATGGATCAAAACACGATGAGATGAAATATCCTTATGTCAGAGATATGATGCAGAGGAAAATCGTACCTTCCTACACATGAGAAGATTACAAACATATGCACCAGACTAACTCAATGAAAAGTGCCTTCCTAATTGAGAGGGAGTATTGATGACTCCAACCAAAAAAAAAATTTAGAGAACATCCGTGTGAGACTTGGCATGATGAAAAATGCCTCCCTAGTTGAGAGAGTGTTGATGATTGCAGCTATGTGAGACATACTCCAGCTTACAAACCCGTGAGATGTGGATCATTGCAGCTATGTGAGTCTTTCTCTCAGCTTACAAACCTGAGAGAAATCCCCTAAGAAGGGTACGTGGTTATTGTCTGAGACAGCTAGGAACGTAGAGATGACCTCCTCCATTCAGAGAGTGAGAAGAAATCCATATGATTATCCAGTGGGAAAGTCGATATGTTGAGTTAGACGTGCTTATGGCTAAGCACAAGGTGAACGTGTGAAATCCCAAAGTGTTGGGTGCGTCGTCATGTGAACAGAAATGAAGATGGTGTATTAGCCTCCTATGAGCAGCAGATTTGACGAGAAGACTCCAAATGATTCTCCTATGTGAGGCAGTGAGAAACAAGATCTGTAGAGTGGACGTGCCTGTGGACAAGCACAGGTGAACGTGTGAAGATATGGTTCCTCTGTGTAATGCAGTGAACCAAAGATATGACATCCCTATGGATGTGCCCCTAGTGGATGAGCACTAGTGGGTGTATTAGATCCTTTGTTATATATTGTTCAAGAGTCAGACCTGCCTATAACCCTAATTGTTATGTAAAGGGTACAAGTCATCCCCACCTTAATATGAGTAATAATAAATGTAAAAGATAATTAATCTCGCTAATATTAATTATAATTATTATTATTATAATATGACTTAGAAGAGGTCGACCCTGTTGAGCCAATAGACACTTCAGTTGATAGGACAAGTCTAATATAAGTAAAGGAAGATTCCCCATTGTGGAATCAGATCCTTCTTGTGAGTTTGGAAATTTTAGCAAGTACACTTCTTTGGGAAAAGTGTGCACCTCTCTTGGGCGCTAGAGTTATAGGGTTTGAAGCACCCTCTTGTGTGCTAGGGTTTATCTTGGTGGTAAAGGGCTTTCTCTTGAAGAATATAACAAAGGATTTGGTTGGGTTTTCTTCCCTTGTTGAGAAGGGTTTCCCAGAATACATCTTGTGTTCTTGTGCATGGTGCTTCTTCTTGTGATCTTGGTTGTTGCAACATTTATGGTTATGGTTAAAGGACAAAATGGAATGAACTTCATGCTTAACCTAACATATTGAAAAATCAATAGGTAGTGCATATTTTGTTTTTGTATCTACCTTTTATGCCACTGGAGAAGCTCTCGGGAGTGTTTATAAAGAACCCTCTCTTGAGTCCTTTTTTGATTCTCCAATTCAAGAGTAAGATAAGCTTGTGCAACTTGGATTGATCACCACTGCATGTACATCCAAAAAAGCTTTAGTGGCCCAACAGAAAAATAGACCCAAGAATCCTAAGAAACAACATCCTTGCCACAACAACAAGAAAACCAAAGGTCTCAAACCCTCTCTGCCAAATTCTTGCATGCTCAACTTATTTCATTTAAACTAAAAAAAATACATTGTTAATAAACTTAAAATTGTAGGTTGACCATGCATATATCAATCTATTTAAACTTCATAAATTTTTAAAGATCTTATTTTTTATTATTTTTCCTAGCATAAAAAATGGTATTACTTTACATTGTTCATTTTTCATTTGTTGAGATGTGCTATGAAAACCTATTCAAACTTATAAACCTTGATTTTGAAACTCCTTTCTTATGCTCCATATACTATCTATACCATTTAAGGAAACAATTGAGCTCCACATACTCCTTTATCTTTAAAGTATCTCTTACCTTTGTTATGTTTCTTTCTACCATAGCACAATTATAGTTTATAAAATGTTTACTAGCTTGGTGTTAATTTTTTAGACCCCAACCCAGTTTCAATCTCGTTGATTTTTCAACCAATGTTTAATGCCCAAACCCAGTTTTATATCAACAATTAAATACACAGCAGAAAATATACTTCAGAACTGAAACATGAGGATTCTGAACATTGTTTTCAACGTAGAAATAAAATATCAGCAGCATAGAAAAACTCAAAAAATGAATGACACAGAATTTTTTGGTCTAACATCGACCCTGGAAAAACCCACAAGGGGAAAACCAGTGAGAGAGGGCTTTTTATTATTTATGGGCTTCTGAGAAATTCTTTTACAGCAAATTCATCTTCATAAATTTTACAAACTTATCTGGACATTCCCGTTGTTTGCTCCTCGATTTCTGAACCAGAAATTCGTACCAATGTACGGTTGTCACAGCATTAAATGTTATACGGACTGTCCTCATTTTGCATGCCAAATATCTGCTGCAACTGTACGGAAAAACCCAGCAATAAACTATCTTAAAAAACGTGCCACTACCCTTGAAAAATGCACCTAGAATTTATCACAGTACCGCCCCTTGAATTCTATGCAAGTTCGTACTGACTGTACAGATTTTCTTTTCCCAAAAAATCGTGCCCAGCACCTTCCTCGATTTCTGTGCCTGAAAAGCATTGTACGATAGCCTTGGAATGCATGCCAATACTCTCAGAATAAATTATTGTTGTCTCCCTTGAAAACTGTGCACATTAATGGTTGTACGGCCTCTTCAAATCCGTACTGTACGGCCTGTTCTTCCTTGTTGTTTGCTGCCTTGAAAACCATGCCCTCTAGTTTCCTTGGAATGCATGCCTCTTCAGTAAAAGTTGCCTCTTCTCTAAATCTCGACCTCTCTCTTGCTCTCTCTTGCTCTCTCAACAAGAATGCATGAACAACCCATGAATGGGTGCGCCCTCTTGCCCTAATCGACCTCATGAGGGAAGGTGAGGAGTTTCTTAATCCAACGGTGGAGATTGGATTAGATGAGTGGCTGAAATTAGGTGTCTCTTCACTCACCCTCACTTTAGTCATAAAGTCACATTTTAATTTGCATCTCACAAATTAAATGACTAGGGCCCACATTAGGCACTTTCTCACCCCTTAGGTGCCTAGGGAAGAGAAACACTTGCCTTGATACTTTATTTAATTAAAAATTTAACACTCCCTAATACCGAGGAAAGTGTTACTCACCACTCCAAGCTTGTCCCTAAAAATACAAACTTGCCTCTGCCCAATGCCTTGGTGAGTATGTCTGCAACCTGCTCCTCTGTAGATATGTATTGTAGCTCCACAGCTCCTCTCTGAACATAATCACAGATGAAGTGATAACGAATCTCGATATGCTTAGACCAGTCATGAAAAACTGGATTCTCTGAGAGTTTAATGCAACTCTGATTATCACAGTAAATCACAGTAGGTCTCAACTGCACACCGAACGATCCCACGAGCATCTTGCGAAGCCAAAGGGCCTCGCAACTGGCCTGAATGGTTKCCGTATACTCAGCCTCTACCGAACTCAAAGCCATTGACTTTTGCTTCTGACTGAACCAAGACACAAMTGTTGATCCCAATCCGAAGCAACACCCTGAAGTGCTTTTCCTGTCACTAACACATCTTGCCCAATCCGAGTCTGTATATCCAACCAGACAAACTCCATCTCCTCTCTGATAGTCCAAACCATAATCTATTGTACCACAAAGATACATGAGCACATGTTTTGTTGCCACCCAGTGCACTCTCCTAGGCTCCACCATGAACTGACTGAGAGTGTTGACAACAAAACAAATATCTGGCCTAGTATTGACCAAATACATCAATGACCCGATCAACTGATGATACAAAGTGGAATCCACCAACTGTGACTCAAAAGCATGAAGATTCTTCTAGTTGGTAATCATGGGAGTGGTCATGGGCCTGCTATCTCCCATCTAAAATCTGCTTAGAATGTCACACACATACTTCCCCTATCCCGGGAAGATGTGTCCAGGCTCCTGCCAAACCTCCAATCCCAAAAACTAATGCATCAGTCCGATATCAGTCATCTTGAACTCTGAAGCAAGGCTCTCCTTGCAATTGTTGATGAGTCTCTTTGCCCCTGTAATGAAAAGATTATCCACATATAGCAAAAGAATGAGAGGATCCTCTCCAACCACAATGAAGTATAGGTTGGGATCAGCCTCACTCTTCTCAAAACCCAACTGCTACAAATAGGCATCTATCCTCGAATACCAAGCTCTCGGAGCTTGTTTCAGGCCATACAATGCCTTCTTCAGTCTACACACATGAGACTCTCTCCCATGCACCCCAAAGCCCAATGGTTGCTCAATATACACCTCCTCCTCAATAAGACCATTCAGAAATGTGGTCTTCACATCCATCTGGTGGATCTTCCAACCCATCTCTGCTGCAATGGAGATCATTGCCCTGATTGAAGTGTATCTAGCAATCGACGCAAAGGTCTCATCATAGTCGACTCCCTTAACCTGTGAAAACCCCCGAGCCACAAAACGAGCTTTGTACTTCTCAATGCTGCCATCTACATCATGTTTTAGCTTGTAGAGCCACCTAAAAGTCACCATTGACTTCCCCTCAAGTCTAGGAACAACTTCCCAGACATCGTTCTTCATGATGGAATTGTACTCTTCCATCATGGCATCTCTCCATACCTATCTACTAGTGGCCTCCTCAAAAGTGGAAGGCTCAGACTCCCGAATACTGCTCACCATCGCGATGTAGCTACAAAACCTCTCGGGAGGTTTACTCTCCCTCACTGCCTATCTGGGATTCCCCACTGAACCTTGTGCCTCCCTCAAAGTGTCCTGAAGCCACTTGGGCTTCCTCCTCTCTGAAGTAGTGTCCTGTGGAGGGGACTCTCCCTTCTCAACCCCATCTCCTGAAGACAATGATCCTGTAGTAGACTCTGAAGTACCTGATCCTGAAACCTATGGACGAGTAGCCTGTGAACCTGAACTCTATGGCCCTGTCACCTGTGAACCTGTCGTCATCGAAGCCGGTGGCCCTGAACTCTGTGTCATTGTAGTCTGCTGCAGGCTCACCTGAATCTGAGATGAAGACTGCTCACCTCTCTCTGTCCCTCTAGACTTCCTAAAGGCTCCGTCCTCCTCAAATCTGACATCCCTCCTCAAGACAGTCTTCCTCAAGGAAGGAAGGTATATACGGAAAGCCTTTGAATTCTCACTGTACCCAACAAAGATCCCTCTCTCTTCCATGGGATCCAGCATTGTCCTCTTCTCAGAAGGGACATATGAATAAGTGATGCACCCAAAAATCCGAAAGTGTCCCACCTCAGGCTTCTTCCCAGAGAAAGCCTCCTCAGGAGTCATGCTCCCCACAACCTTGTGAGGACTCTTGTTCTGCAGATAGACTGCAGTGTATCATACCTCAGCCCATAGGAATAGTGGCAGCCCCTGATCATGTAGCATGGCTCTCCTAGCCCCAACAATGGCCCTGTTCTTCCTCTCTGCAACCCCATTCTGCTGCGGGTTGTAAGGAACAGTCAACTCCCTCCTGATGCCCTCTCCTGCACAAAAGTCCATGAACTCCTTGGAGGTATACTCACCCCCATTGTTTGATCTCAGGACTCTGATTTTCTTCCCTGTCTAGTTCTCCACAAGAGCTTTGAATTCTTGGAACCGACTGAAGACCTGTCCTTTGGTCTTCGTGAAGAAAATCCAGGACTTCCAAGAGAAGTCATCAATGAATACAACATAGTATAGGGAACCAATCAATGATGCCAAAGACATCAGGCCACATACATCTTAATGTATAAGATCAAGTATCCCTGCTGCTCTACTATCACTGCTTGGAAAAGCAGTGTTGGTGTACTTTCCCAAAACACACCCCTTGCACAACTCATGGTGCTCTGAACTGAAATCTGGAACTCCCATCACCATCTCCCTCGGAATTCTCAAATCCCCATGGTGCAAATGTGCCATCCTCCTGTGCCATAGCTCACATAGGTCATTGTTGCTACTGTTAGAATGAATCAATGCTCTCACTGGCTAGAACAAAAACTTGTACAGCCTCTCATGTCTAGTACCAATCACTTTGGCCGAAGTGATGCTAGACCCTCTGGGGAAAAGAAGCACCCGCCCATCACGGAACAAGACCTCATATCCCTTCTCCTCAATAGTAGAAACTGACACTAAGTTCTTCTTGATCAAGCCCAGAACATATAGAACCTCTGTCAAAGTCATAGGAGGCAAAGACTCCGTCCGAAATGATACGGTCCCGCAACCAGCCACCTTGACCGCCTGGTCATCTCCAAGCACTACCTCTGCATCTCCACACTGAGTAAGATCTGTCAAGTGCTCACAAACTGTTTTCATATGGAGAGAGGCACCACTGTCAATATACCAAGTATCTGAAGTAGTGGTCCTCGAGGATAGACACACAATCAAGGAAAATTCCTTGTCAAACTTGGTGGAAAACTCTTCCACCTCTGTTGAAGCTGTTGTTTGTTTATTCTTCTTGTTTGGACATTGTCTTGCATAGTGCCCAAACTTATGGCATGCAAAGCACTTGACTTTGCTCATGTCTTTCTTCCTTTCACCTTTGGGCTTCTGTCCTCCCTTTGGACCCCTTTTGAACTTCTTCTTGCTAGTGGTAGCAAGAGCCACATTCTCCTCCTCATGACCTGTAGATGAACTTCCATGCACATAACATCTTCGAGTCTCCTCCTGAACAAAGTCATCCCAAAGACGTTCCCAACCGGGAAGCTTCTCCCTAGCAACAATGCCCTCCACAAAAATAGCCCATTGTTTGGAGACTCCATTCAATGTTGTTCTCACAAGATCACTGTCAACTATGGCTTCCCCCACAGCTCCAAGCTCATCCCTCACTTGTGTCAATCTAGTAAGGTATGTGACCACATTTTCAACCTTGGTCATTTTTATGCTCTTTAGTTTTTTCCTCAAAACCATTTTCCGGTTCTCATTTTTACTCTGGTACAATTTAGTCAAAGACTCCCACATCTCATAGGCATGTGTCTTCCCTGTCAAGTGAGGAATCAAATGATCATTGATGGCATCAAGAATAAATATATTAGCCTTGATACTCTTCTTAGTATAGGCTGCAAGAAGAGTAGCATCGGTAGGTACCACAACATGATGAGTGGTGGTATTCTCCACAATATCCCACAACTCGTTTTCTTGCAACAGCAAGATCATCCTCTCCTTCCAAGCACCAAAATTTGTTGCCCCATCAAGTCTGTTCTCAACTCTCAAACTAGTAGCCATTGACCCTTTTTCTGCTGAAAATATTAAATTCAAAAATCTGCCCTGTGAAGTGACTGTTGTCCCAACTTTCTGTCTGCTGAAATATATGCTTCTCTTCAACTCGGCTCTGATACCATGTTAATTTTTCATACCCCAACCCAGTTTCAGTCTCGCTGATTTTTTAGCCAATGTTTAATGCCTAAACCTAGTTTTATATCAGCAATTAAATACACAACAGAAAATATACTTCATAACTGAAACATGAGGATTATGAACATTGTTTTCAACGCAGAAATAAAATATCAGCAGCATAGAAAAACTCAGAAAATTAATGACACAAAAATTTTTGGTCTAACATCGACCCTGGAAAAACCCACAAGGGGAAAACCAGTGAGAGAGGGATTTTTATTATTTATGGGCTTCTAAGAAATTCTTTTACAGCAAATTCATCTTCAGAAATTTTACAAGCTTATCTGGACATTCCCATTGTTTGCTCCTTGATTTCTGAACCAGAAATTCGTACCACTATACGGCTGTCACAACATTAAATGTTGTATGGACTGTCCTCATTTTGCATGCCAAATCTCTGCTGCAACTGTACGGAAAAACCCAGCAATAAACTGTCTTGAAAAACGTGCCACTACCCTTGAAAAATGCGCCCAGAATTTATGACAGTATGGTCCCTTGAATTTTGTGCAAGTCCGTATGAACTATACGAATTTTCTTTGCCCATAAAATCGTGCCCAGCACCTTCCTCGATTTTTCTGCCTGAAAAGCACTGTACGACAGCCTTGGAATGTGTGTCAATACTCTCAGAATAACTTGTTGTTGTCTCCCTCAAAAACTGTGCACATTAATGGTTGTACGACCTTTTCAAATCCAAATTGTACAACCTGTTCTTCCTTGTTGTTTGCAGCCTTGAAAATCGTGCCCTCTAGTTGCCTTGGAATGTGTGCCTCTTCAGTAAAAGTTGCCTCTTCTCAAAAGCTCGACCTCTCTCTTACTTTCTCTTGCTCTCTCAACAAGAATGCATGAACAACCCATGAATGGGTGCACCCTCTTGCCCTAATCGACCTCATGAGGGAAGGTGAGGAGTTTCTTAATCCAACGGTGGAGATTGGATTAGATGAGTGGCTGAGATTAGGTATGTCTTCACTCACCCTCACTTTAGTCATAAAGTCACCTTTTAATTTGCATCTCACAAATTAAATGACTAGGGCCCACATTAGGCACTTTCTCACCCCTTAGGCGCCTAGGGAAGAGAAACACTTGCCTTGGTACTTTATTTAATTAAAAATTTAACACTTGATTATTGCATTGAGTGCTTTTATAGCATGGAGTGGAAGAGACGCATCACATACATATGTA
>JASDQU010738505.1:24733-50635 GCA_032191745.1 Picea mariana | reverse complement strand
AAAAAAAAAAAAAAAAAACGATAATAAAAAAGACAAACATGGATTCCTCTTTATCATGAAGCTTTTAAGCAATGAACGATATGAATCTCAGTTTTTTGTATGTCTTGGTCCTTAATAGTTCCATAGTTAAGATGGATCTATGCTAGTTATATATCCAAGGGATAAGATGGATGGAAGGATAAATTAGCATAGATCCATCTTAACCAAAGATTTTTTAAGCAATGAGAGTTTCACTTAGATTTTTTGAATGTTTTTCAATGCTTAATAGATTTTGGGTTGAAGTGGACATATGCTAGCTATTTCGTTGCCAAATGACATAATCCATTTGCTATATGTTTCTAAGTTCCACAATATTCATTAATAAGTTTATATTTGCTTATTTCAATTAGGTCTAACTCGGGTGGTTGAGATGAATGATTACTATCCTCCTCACCCAGTGTCAATTCCCGCAAGTGACATGTTAAGTTTTTAACAAGTATATCGTTGTAATGGCCTTGAGACATGTGTTAAGAAAACCTCGAGTGTCTACAAAATCTGGTTTACCCCGGATATCGACCTTGAAAATAAAGGGAAGTGCTCGACAAATCTCTTCAAAATATATATTTCATGGAAAAAAAAACCTAAATTGCAAATAGGAAAAACAAAATATTACCCCTAATACTTATTTAATGTTTATCTTGAAATAATTAGATATCATGCAATTAATTATGGACTTTGAAACCTTATCATGTTTGATATGGTTGTGTGTAATTTGCTTCTATATCATATTTTAGTACATTCCCAAATAATATTATAAATAATCAAAACTTTATCGATGTTGAACCATTGAATCGCTTTAAAGATTTGACATGGTTGATAAGGATTTCCTTAGTGTGCTCACGTCATATTTATTAGCAATACACATAAAACTGTTTGGTGTATGTTGTTCGTGACATATAAGCACCTTTATGTTAAACTTGAGCATGGGCTAGTGTAAATGTTGAAAAAACAAAAGACTTAGGCATGATTAGGTATACATTCATGCAAAATAATTACCATTACCATTTTAGTTAGAAGGTTAATTATTTTATGTTTTTTATTTTTTTATTTTTCACTATTAAAATTAAGTAATATTTACTAAAATTGTAATTTTTCATTGATGAGATTGTTGTTTTTATGTATAAATGGATTTAGTACCCTCGAATACTCTTATTACAACTAGATTATACAATATTAACATTTGATATCTATAATTCTATTAATTTAAAACTATTCTTCTTAAACCAAAAATACCAATTTTCCTTTCCATGATTTTGAACAACTAGAAAAAAACGAACCAATGGCATGTTTAGACTACAACCCATTTAAGATTGGAAGGTCTTCCAAAGGTAAAATAAGGTGGATCAATACTACTAATACAGTTCGCTATGAGATCGACAAATTTTCAATTCTACTAAATAATGTGACGTGACAAGCATGAACTCTACTCTTATGGTAGTCATTTCCTCTTTTAAATAGGAACAATTTGAATTGCCAAAGTTTGCAACCTAAATCTTGAAAAAAGGAAAACTCCACTAGCTTTTTATGTCCTCTCAAAATGCTTCAATATTTTGTTTGCCATCACATTTACATTTGATCGATTGATAAAGTGCAAGATTCCATAGTGCTCTAGATTGATCTAATCATTATTTTCAATACTACTTGGCCAACGATAGTTGAGGCGAAACAAATCTTACTATGTGCTTGCAAAGATCATTCCAAAAAAGTACTTTGTGCATGCTCAAGGCAATCTACTTATAAGAAGTGTGAAATCCAAAGCTTCCAAATCTCCATTATTGTTGTTGGGGTGTCTGTGTAGATAACCATTCAACATTCTAGAAGACATCCTTTTATTGAGCGGTGGGGCACAAATGGGGCTCATGTCCTAGTCCTCCTTCATGGTTCACGAAGGAGCGGTTCCATGAACCTTTGTCCTCCCTTGCCTCGCCATAATTACTAACTACAATGTTTTTTGAAGGAACGATTGCAAGTCTCCCCAAGGAAAATACTATTGATCGTAAGGACTGGCCATGTTATTGCTTCTAATTAGTGTTCAAATCATCAATCCTAGTCTATCCATCTTCAATCATTGAATATCTTACAAAGAAAATTCAAGTCGAGGGGTAGGTAGCATACACCAAGTGCATAAGAGACATAATGATCAAGATGAAATGCTCTAATTAACCCACACATATATATTAGTAGTGAACAGTGTTTTTAAACTCAATCAAGTTGATCATAAATCGAATTAACTCAACCCTCTACCTAATTCAGGGATCAGTTTGGTATTGAACTAGCCGAGTCAATGAATGACTAAAATTAATTTGGTGTCGAACCGACCCAACTCGATCAAGTCCATAATTACTCGATTGAAATTAATTTGGTGTCGAACCGACCCAACTCGATCAAGTCCATAATTACTCGGTTAAATTGGTCCTCAACCTCCTCACAACATAATGTTTAAGGAAAAAATAATTTTAAAGAAAAATCTATCTAAACCTTAAATCCTAACACCCTAAAGACAAACTATATAAAAACCTCACACTTCTCTCATTAAACATCTCTCATTAAACATTTGAAGTTTTTAGAACATTGTTTAACAATTTTTCATTAATATATATATATATATATATATATATAACCTAATCATTAAATTCGCATTAACCCAATCATGACCGAGTCAAATTCCAAATTAACCCTCAACCCATTCCACCTCTGAGTCCAAGTTTTATAACATGGGTAATGAATAGCAACATACACACTTTGTACGAGAGAAATCCACAATAACAAAGGCAATCATATTCTATTCAATAAAATTAACAAAGCTTCGATAATCGACCTTAATATTCTACTCCATCGATTGAACAAGGTTTGTCGCAGTGAGAGTGGCTACGTGATGTGGATTTTACAGATCATTTATTGTAAAACTATGTGTTTAACACTTTTAAATTATATTAAATTAAAACTTCATGAAAAAAAAAATTGTCCCTCTCCGTGCTTGAACCGAATAACAAGCAAAATCTATGTTACACTACTTCCTTATATTCTAAATGCAATGTTAGAACTCAACAAGAAGAAAAATCTGTGTACCACTACTTGAAAGCCATTCTAGTTAATGACAAGCTGTTTTTAAATAGAGTAAATCGTAACGCTAACTACAAACTCAATAGACTTCTCTACGAAGAAGTAGATAAATGGTTCGAGAATGGCTAATTACTAGAAGTGTGTGATGTCCATTTTCAAGTGATCATTCCATATGGATGGTGTAGTAGCCTCGTTGAATCTCGTGGGCTATAGACAACAAAGAAAAGGGGTCAGAAAGTTATTGGACATCACTTAGGCCTAAAATGTCATATTTCTAAAGTGACATTAGGACAAAAAGGTAGAAGGGTCGAGAAAGGGTGAATGAAGAATTATAAGAGGAGGAAGGCACCCTCTTGGTCGGTATGCATTGTTCATTTGATTATTTCCTTTTTTGACTTGGAGCTAGGGTTTTATAGGGCTTTGGAGATAAACCCTAAGATAGAGATTGGGTTTGGTGGTGAAACATCCACCCTAGTTGATCAAGGAAGGGAATCCATCCACGATTTCTATTTATTTTTCAGAAATTGTGGTGGCCAATTCCTTGGCTAGGATTTCCAGTGTTATTCAAGTTTGTGGAGATGGAAAACTGTGTAGGCATTGGTTGTTGAAGGGAGGCACTACCCATTTTTGAGAGGACGATTTTGGTTGCTAGCAGTTGAGTTTATTTGCTTGGATCGATATCTTAGTGGTTGGGCTGAACTTTACTCTGAGGGAGCCAATTTTCTATTGGGTGGAGACCAGAATTACCTAGAGGGCCGAACTTTAATTGCAGGAGCAGTCCTAGTCTGAGCAAGGGTCGAATCAGCGTAGAGGGGTCGTAATACTCCTTGCTAGGCTGATTTCTGACTGTTGGGGACCAAGTTTGTGCTAGGGACAAGTTCCCTTGTAGTGTTGGGTCGAAATCTCTGGTAGGCAAGTTGAAATCACATCTAGAAGGGTCGATTTCTTATCTGTTGGGCCATGTCTACTTGCTTGAGGTCACCATCCTTGGTTGGGAGCATAAAACTTCAGAGAGGAGTCGAGTTTATCTACAAGTGGGTCATGGTCTTGGCTGGAGCCACCAATCTACCTTGTTGAGGTTGTTCTAAGCATTGTGGGGGTCGATTCTATTTGTTGTAGTGTCGACAGTACCCCTGTGGGGCCGTTTTTTATACTCTTTGGTGATGTAAATTGTTGTAGAGATTGGCCTAGACTCTTGGGGCTATCATCTTTATAACCAGGTCAGAAATTAGATAATACCAGCTCAGATCTAATGCTTGTTTTGGGTTTTAGTTTAGTTATTTGCCATTGTCAATTTGTTGTTACCTTCCGTATCTATTTCCTATTTTAATTGGCATCAAATATATAATCCTCTGTTGCATACACAACAAGAAAGGCATAAAACAGCGAACATACAAAACAACAACAGTGGAAATGGGGGTGTGAATGTCAACGAAGTATTTACCCAAAACCCCGAATCAACAATAACTTACAGCAGTAGAAGGAAAAAGTTTCCTAGTGTATTTTGAGGTGGTTATCAAATTGTTTGACAAAGTCTCTGCACTTCTAAACCAAGAAAAAGTAAAAAAAAAATAGTAGAGACATTATAGTGGTATCAGAGCTTGTGATCCTCCCACCCTGCAAGGGTATACAAGCTTGGCTATGGAAAACAATCAAAACTATGCAGGGAACAATGGAGCACGTGGTTCAAGGGGGCAGAAAACAAGGAATCAAAGACAGCAAGAGCAAGATGAGAAGTTTACAAATTGTTTGAGGGAGTATATGGCACTTAGTGAGGGATTTCAGACAGCCATGCCATTCAAGGATTTTTGCACCATCAAACATCCTAAATAGTATGAACCTCAAGTATCAATGGACAAGAAGGTGAAGGTGCCAAGAAAAAACGTACTAGTTTCTGAAGACTCTGATGCTTCTAAAAATGAGAAAAATGTTGACTCTTCATATGTTTCTTCTCCTGCAAATGAGCACACGGACCCCCATGAATCCTTAGAACCTGAGACCACAAAAGAGATTTGGGCATAATCACAATTGGACTTGCATGCATCTAATCATGTGGAGGATGTGCGTAATGAGGATGATGACACAGTAGCATCTAGTACACTGTTAGCGTTGTCCTATGAGGCCCATAACACTAACGCACATGATGGACAAGTTGATGGTGCACATGGTGAAGTGTCCCAATCAACCAATGTTGAGGATTCAACACCATACCTTAGTAGTGATGCTTATGGTGATGAGGGTGTGCTAGCACCCAAGAATGACGAGGATTCAGCACCTTATCCTATTTATGACATTTATGATGATGCATGCATGATCGTATCGGAATATAACAAAGGATGAGTACTAAAAAAATTGTCATTGGATTTGATCCTTCTTCTCAAGAGCCATGCATGGAAGATGACAAAGAAGGGGTTGATTTGGTGGATGAAAACAAATCAAAAATTTTGTATGAGGATGATAGTCCACATGAGTCTCATCATTGCATGGTATCATCTATTGAGTCAATTGGTGTTGATGGGGATAGCATTCTTTCATATGAAAATAAATTAGAAAATACCTTATGTGGCAGCGCACACCGTGTTGAAGAAATTGAACAAAGACCCTTAGCATTGTGTGATTTGGAGGACCGATTATTGGTCACAGAGGAGAAAATTGTACAAGTGTTGACAAGGGTAGATGGTGTTCATAAATTCATTGAAGATCTTATTTGGAAAACCCAGATGGAGGAGAGACAAAAAGGAGTTGCAAGTGGAGTCACTAGTACTCAATTGTAGCCAATCAAAGAGGCATTGGAAAGTATGAAACCAGATTACTTACAGTTGCTCATGGATAGGGACCTTGCTCTCAAGTTCGTTGAAGACAGGAAAAGGAAGGTTGAGGAGCTTTGTTACCAGTTGAGTTTGGCACGTTCTTCATCACTTACAATGAAGACTCCATCATCTTTTGCAGTGGTGACACAAGAGGGCTTCAGTGACACTTGTGACTTGAGGGAGGGGAGCCTCTTGTGATGATCCTGCACGATGAGTATTCAAAGTTGTAGGTGTTGGAGGAGAGGTACGACGCAGAGGATTTTTGTCTATATTCATGTTTTGCATTGTATGGATCATGAGTCGTTTCTTTTGGAGAACCCACTAAGGGCTCAAGGCTTAGCTTCGGAGGAGATAGTTGAGCACATTCCTTGTGGATTAACCCGCAAGGAAGTATATGCATCCATGGATTGGGTGGATAGGTATATGACATACATGGGCACGCTCTGGGATACAGGTTCATGCAACATCAGTAGAGTGATGGATACAATAGCGTCTACATGATACAGGATGGTACAGGACGATTCAGTGATATGCGTATGCAAGGGTATTCATTGGCACATGGTAGTGTACAGTGGAGTTTTGGAGTGTTTCCTCTAGGGAGACCCCTTGACAAAGTCCTCAAGCATACCATTGAGTTGAGGTTACCCAGGATCGATGTGTGGATGGGTGAGCCTCAGGGAGCAGCATATCCCTCATTGATTGGTCTTCATCTGGGATATCACCAGATGAGGGCCAGGGAGTAGGATACTCACAGGTCTGCTTCCAAACTTCATTATGATTTCTTGGTCATGCCCTTGGAGTTGACCAACGCACTAGTAACTTTCCAGTCTTGCAGGCAGTGGCAAAGGCATCTATTGTTGTTATTTGATGTCCTCATTATATACAACAGGACATGGGAGGTTCACCTGAGTTAGTTGGATGAGACAGGTAGGATTGTGGCCATGACAAAGTTCTTTCATTTAGACTTGAGATCAGTGTGCAAGGTGCACAGGGGGAGATCAATACCCTATTCGATCGGTTCATAGAGGGTTCAGTTACAGTCATTAGGAGTGGTGAACTTCCAATTTGGTGGTGGGATCCTGGCATTCATTTGAGTAATGGATGACTTCAAATGAGGTTGATGACCGATAGAGTTGAGGCAGTGCTCGGTCTGCATCATTGTGGGGATGTTGTGAGAGGAGTTGTGGAGATTTGTGTTATATGGTGAGGTAGTTTTTCCCTCACGATACCCAAGATTGAGTATAGTCGTGGATTGGCAAGTTATGACTTCACTAAGATGCTTCGACTGAGTATGATTCATGATAGTGGGTACCATGGGAGGAGAGCGCAATCAAAGCATGGTCGTCGAACGGTTATGATCAAAGGGGTGTGGAGTCAACTTGATGGTTCCTCTCGAAGATTAGCTTGGGACCCTGGGACTGCAGTGTTTGATAGCTCAGCAACCGACACAAATGAGATGGCCGGTTTTCTTTTTCCAAAGTTTACTCTTAGGATGCTTAGGATTGATTGCTTGGAGGAGTGGTCTTTTGAGGAGTTGACCAAGTTTATGCAGCTTATGATTGCTTGGCTTATTAGGGGCAGTCATGTGGATTTGCGTGATAACACTTTGCAGATCAATGCTTTGAGTAGAAAGTGTTTCACATCATACAAGCTAGTTTGAGACACTAGTGACTTTACCACTTACAGGCAGGTCCAAGAGAGGTTTGCATGGAAGGGCTTTGCAGACGATGCGTTGGGAGATATGGGGGAGTGTACGACTTGTCAACAGAGCAGGGCGGGGCACACACATCCAGCAGGGTCGATGCAGTCTTTGCCCATTTATGAGCGAGTGGGAGAGCATGTTGATAGATTGCATCACAAGTTATCGAGTGTATGCACCCGAGATCTGCAGAGGAGGTATGCAGACATGCACGAGGTGGAGCACAGTTTCGAGATTGGAGGCGTGGTCTTCTTGAGGGTACAACTACATAGATTGCTTCCATTGAGGAAAAGTGGCACCATGAGGATGAGGTCGCACCTCTATGGTCCCTACTGGCCCAAAGAGTTCAAGAGGTAGCTTATGAGTTGGAGTTGCCAAAGGATAGCCAGATTCACAATGTTTTTCATGTGTCATGCCTCGAGAAGGTGTGGGGACCATAGGTTACCACTTCCATTAAGTTACCACCACTAAATGAGGGACAAATGATACGGACTCTCGATGAGGTTTTGGATGTCCAAGAGAGGAGATTGAGGGGCAGAGTGATCAAGGAATACCGTGTTAGGTGGAGAGATTGGTCAGTAAGGGATGCCATGTGGAAGAGTGAGCCAATTTTGCAACATCCTGGTTTGCGGTTGCTTGAGGGAAAACAATCTTGGGAAGGGAGGATTGTGATGTCCCTTTCCAAGTGATCGCCCCAGATGGATGGTTTAGAAGCCTAGTTGACTCCCATGGACTATAGACAACAAAGAAAAGGGAGTCAAGGTGGTTATTGGACATCACTTAGGCCTAAAATGTCATATTTCTAAAGTGACATTAGGACAAAAAGGTAAAAGGGACAAGAAAGGGTGAATGAAGAATTATAAGAGGGCACCCCCCTTGGCCGGTATGTGTATTGTTCAATTGATTATTTTCCTTTTTGGCTTGGAGCTGTTAGAGCTAGGGTTTTATAGGGTTTTGGAGGTAAACCCTAAGATGGAGATCGGGTTTGATGGTGAGACATCCACCCTAGCTGATCAAGAAGGGGAATCCATCAAGGATTTCCATTTGTTTTTCAGAGATTGTGGTGGCCAAGATTTCCAGTGTTAACAACGTTTGTGGAGATGGAAAACTATGTGGAGACATTGGTTGTTGATGGGAGGCACTGCCCATTTTAGGAAGGCCGGTTTTGGTTGCTAGCAATTGAGTTCATTTGCTTGGATTGATATCTTAGTGGCTGGGATGAACTTTACTATGAGGGAGTCGATTTTCTATTGGGTGGAGGCCAAAATTACCTAGAGGGCCGAACTTTAATTGTTGGAGCAGTCTTCATCTGAGCAAGGGTCGAATCTATATAGAGGGGCCATAATACTCCTTGTGTCGATTTTTGCCTGTTGGGTGCCGAGTTTGTGCTAGGTACAAGTTCCCTTTTAGTGTTGGGTTGAAATCTCCTGTAGGCAAGTTGAAATCACATCTAGAAGGGTCGATTTATTATATGTTGGGTTGTGTCTACTTGCTTGAGGTCGCCCTCCTCGGTTGGGAGCATAAAACTTCATAGAGCCGAGTTTACCTATAGGAGGGTTGTGCTCTTGGCTGGAGCTGCCAATCTACCTTCTTGACGTCGTTCTAAGCACTATGGGGGTCGATTCTATTTGCTGTAGTGGACAGTACCCCTGTGGGGCTGTTTTTTATACTCTTTGGGGCTGTAAATTGTTGTAGAGGTTCGCCTGGACTCTTGGGGCTGTCATCTTTGTAACCAGGTCAGAAATTAGATAATACCAGCTCAGATCTAGTGATTGTTTTGGGTTTTAGTTTAGTCATTTGTCATTGTCAGTTTGCTGTTACCTTTGGTATCTATTTCCTATTTCAATTGGCATCGAATCTATAATCATCTACTGCATACACAACAAGAAAAGCATAAAGCAGTGAACATACAAAACAACAGCAGCAGAAATGGGGGTGTGAATGTCAATGAAGTATTTACACAAAACCCCAAATCGACAATAATTTACAGCAGCAGAAGGAAAGAGTTTCCTGGTGGATTTTGAGGTCGTTATCGAACTGTTTGACAGAATGTCTACACTGCTAAACCAAGAAAAAGTCAAAAAAAAATAGTGGGGACATTACAAAGTGGCTTAGGTTGAAATCAGAATGTTTATAATTGATGCTCTAGTTCATCGGTAGTGGTTTGGCTCAGACGCAGCAAGTTCTCCAGGACCCAGCAAGAAATTTTCAAATCCCCTCAGAACAATTTCGATATATGTAGTGTAGCCTGATTAGAGACATTCCATAACCTATAAGTAGCAGGTTCACTGAAGATTGGTCTTGGCAATTGCAAATTTCTATGTAGAGAATCCTCGTAGATGGCATCTCTATAGTTTCCCATAGACATCACGTGTGTCTCTGTTGCTGCTACGTCATGTTACCATTTATTAAGTGCCAAGTTCTCTTATGTGTAAATATTTTCCGTCACAGATCTGGGGTGGCACCGTCTTATCTCTGGGACAGTATGGGAGAAGTCATGCATTGAGCTGGGGAAGTAAGGTAGCAATCCTCGGTATGAAGCTCAAAAATCAGTTCTCTTGGATTAAAGTTTATTTTTGCTGAAACTATAGTAATCTCTCTGTATGTGTTCTCGGTTGGCTAGATGCTTTGATGGTAAGGGATTATACCCCTTCTCTCTGTTTTTTGTAACATAGTCTGTTCGGCATCTTGACTCCCTTGATCTGACCAGACCTGACTCAGTTTTGTAATATTTTACTTCTTTATAATGATAGTCTTATTCACTTGAAGATGATGCTGATATGCTTACCAATGGCAAATAAAATCAGTTTTAGTATGCTAAGGAAAATCAGTAAAATATGTACACGTTGAGTGAATTTATTTCCAAATCCCAGCAACTGAATGATACTGAGCAAATGACCACCATATGTGTGTAACTTTAGTTCATGAATTGAGGGTCATAGTTCACAAATTAAGGTAACTCTTGCCCTAACCATTCCTGACTCAGTTTTGTAATCTTTCACTATTTTGTTTACCGACAGTTTTATTCACCAGAAGATGATGCTGATCTAGGTCACCTGGTTTCGTGCTCATGTTTGTGTTCAATAACCATGAAGTTGGGGAAAAAATGATGTGATAAAACTCGGGATAAAATTCCGTAATGAATTTGAGGAAACATATAATTTAGATTTAAATTTAATCCCGATTTAATTATCCTAAAAAGAATTTAATAGACGAATATAATTCAATTTGCATTTAAACGAATTTAATCACCAAATTTCAATGAATTTCATCGGCTGCCCATGAATTTGTCGAATTTTCAACTTCAATGATTAAGTTTGGGGAACGCAATAACTTAGGTGCTGACATGTTATAATATCTTACCCTTCAATTAAACAAGATATTACTCGACAAGAAGGATCCACCTTTCCATGATGCATGAGACATTACAAATGGCAAATTCAGCAAAAAAATCAGTTTCAGTACTGTACAAAAAAATTCAATATAAAATATACATGTTGAATAATTTTCAAAATTCCAACAACTGAATGATACCAAGCGAATTGCCGCCTAAAGTGTGTAACTTTTGTTCATTATTTGAGAGGCAACATCTAATCAACTTAGAAGTGTGTAAAATGAATCGCAATATACAATCAACTGAGAAGAACGTATGCAGTCTGTCCTGGAAACAAACCCAATAGTTGGCAGACCGCCCACTTTGTTAGTGTGTCCACCATAGGTCTTCATCCAGCGCAGGCTGTATAGTTTCCTCAGACTCTCTTATCATAAAAGAATAAAATTCAATTTCAATTACTTCATCTTCAAACATCAACAGAATCGAATATCATGGCATTTGATGTAATCAAAAATATTAACCAGAACAAACTCTAGCAACAGAATCTGATGCAAATCGTCCAACAACAGAATCTGATGCAAATCATCCAATCTACAGACACTTCACAGGATATTGTCCATCAGACAACACAGCATAATCATCTCAATGTTGCATCTGGAAATGAATTTCACTAACCATATCAAAGAAACATGCCACAATAATAATAATAATAATAATCTAATTTGAAGGTCACAGCCAAGCCAGACACCAAATTGGTGTATGAGACCACCTTGTTTGTGGGACAAGGGACCCCCTCCGCACCTAAGTCACATGGTTTGGGTTCGAGTTCAGGTTTGGCAATGATTAGGTTCGATTTGGGTTCGAATTTTCCAATAAGGTTCGGATGAGGTTCGGCTTTAGGTTCAGTTATATTTATTGAACCATAATGAAACCTCATCCCAAACCTCAATAAAATTCTCCTTCAAATTAGTCCTAAGCTTTGAATTCGGGGACACATTCGAGTTCATTCAGGCTCGGCATTAGGTTCAGTGAACCTTGAAGTTCGCCGAATTTCAAACCTCAAGCTTTAGGTTCGGTGAACCCTGTGACTTAGCTCTGCGCAGTGATTTGACTGCTAAAGTCTACGGAGGTATACATACCCTACCCCCTCTGGATTTTTTCATGAGTAATAAAACAAGCAGTGTTTAAAAACTAAAGAAGGGCACTAAAACAAGCAGTGTTTAAAGAATAAAGAAGGGCACCATGGTAAAATATCACCACCTATGTAAAATTATATAGAAGCATATCTTCTGAATGAGATGGAGCTTATTTTTAGAATTAATGGTGTTCTTTTTTACTAAATTAACATACTTAAAATCAGCTCTGCCCTCCACCACCTGTCCAGGCTTGAAGCAGCACTAATTGAATAGAAATGAGACATTCGCCCGGATGGCTTGAATGGAGGCTGATCTCCAAAAGATCTTGGAGACCTTGGAAATTGCTGGAAGACCCAGTTCGCCAGACCCTATAGAACGCAACCCTTCCCCGGTGTTGGAACAAAATAAAACATCCTCCAACAACGGGGAACAAGGAACCCCGAGTACTGACAAAGAAGAATCAGGTAATCAGAACACCAGGAGGCCCAGAAAGTCGAGCTCATTGAGGTTCACAATAGTCAGGCAATCTGATTTACCTGTGAAATTTTGTTTTGCTAGTGAATAACCAGATGTAGCCTACAGGGAAAATAATAATGTAGTTTATATCTGGCATAATTTTGCTCAGAATTTTGGAAAAACTCTATCCCATGATATCCAGCTATGTACAGCAGACCAGTTGTATAGCCAGTCAGCACCCCAGTTTTAAAGTAATGTAAATTTAGAAATTAAAAACAAATAAATAAAAATAAAAACATACCCATAAAAGAGATATGTCCTACAAAATAGGGAAAAGAATGAAGTCCTAAAATCAATATTCCTGTCGAAATGAATACCCAAGGGGTTTGGGCATGATCGAGAAAAATCTGCTTGCAAATATTAGCTTAGTCACCAGGTTCGGCTACTTTTCACCTTCAAGTTCGAAATTAGCTGAATTTGAACGGATGATGAACAAATTCCTTCAAATTCGCCCTTCAAATTCGGTTGAATAGTAGGCGTGTTATTTCTAGTTAATATCGCACTTAATTTTACGTGTAAATTCATTCTTTTTAACAGACATTTGCCAAAATTAGTGTATATCTCAGAATCGAGGATGATCTTTACCGAATCCGACTCAAAATATTGTTGGTCGAGCACACAGAATGTACCATTTACGGATAAAAATGGTCACAGGGTACGCTGTCTCTGCCGTTAGTTTTCTCGAGTCCAATTTTAGATGGAATGAACAGTGATCTCTGTGAAAACCAATGTGGTGATGCGAGGGAGAATACATTGCACGTGCAATTCACTAGTAAAGCCCAGCCGATCGGAATGGAAGAGCTTCGCAATTATCACGGAATTGTGGCACATGATTAGAAGGCATGGACAACAATTATTGAACTTCATCCGCTGCGCCTAAACTTCATCTCAAACTCGATGACGGAGATTACTCAAGTACTATTATTGGGAATACATTATTTATAATCATAACTTAGGGTATATTAACTCACATATGTTATAAACTCATATATGTTATTTATTAATTTAAGCTTTTATATACATTAAATTTTTTGTTTATGTTTATATAATTTTATAAAATATAATAAAATTATACTAATTATAAGTCTTATTTATAAAACTATTATATATATATTCGAACTTAATGATGAACTTTATCAAAGGGTTTTGGCTAGGCGAACTTTTAGCGAATTTTATTGTTGCCGAATTCAAACACGAACACGAACCAGGTGACTAAGAATATTAGTACTAGCATTAAAGGATATAATTTCTCAACATTTTTCAATTAGCATGTATTCATCAAATAAAATTTGGTTGGCCTAATATAGCTAAGTTGCATGAAACATGGAAACATGTACTAGTTTTGGAAAAGGGAACACCTAGAAACGTGACCCTGCCCCCAATGGGTACATTGGAGGAAACACGGTGTGTGTGTGTGTTAAATAATACATTATCATGCAATAAAATAAGAATGACAAGTTAATTTGTATGTAGGTTTAGAAATGAATTAGAGGTTAATTTGTCTTCATTTTCCATAGATCAGGGTTCTTTAGACTTCCTATGGGTCCACACCCCTCATGGGCACTTGGGGGTTTCCAAGAAGTTTCTGAGGCATTTCCGAATTTCTGGTACTGGTACGTGGGTAGTTTAGGAGTCTCATGCAACAAAGCCGTATAGTCCAAATGCCCTACAAATTTGCCTTTTTTTCAGCCACTAAAAATAACGAGAAAGGAAACCAGCATTTTTGGCCTGAAATCTGGCAAGAATTGTTTTGGATTGATGGAATTGCAGATATTAGATGTTAACATTGCACAATCTCGTTACAGTAGGGGCATTTGAGGGTGCTGAATCCATTTCTGCATTAAGAACAGCAATTTCATCAATCCAAAATTGCAAATTTGGCAAAGACTGTCTTGCCAGATTTTGGTGATGGCAAACCGCAAAAGGTAAGAGATGTAGAATGTTTAGCCTTTTTCAATTTGGTTATGCCAAATGCCCTACTCACTTATAAAGTCACAATTCTTAGTTCTTTCAGCTTGAGTTCAAAATAGCACTTTTTAAAAACGTTGTACATCAGTATTTTACACAAGCTTATGAATATAAACTATCAAAGAGTCGAGATTGACCAGATAAAATGTTGTCAGATACAAAAAACAGAAGGAAAAGCAATGGAAAAGCAACAGAATTAATGCAGACAGAACCACATAAAGAACACTACATTGGATAAACAGGGCATTTAAGCGACTCAGTGCGACTCCAGAGGGTACATGGGATGGCATAGGGGACGTCAAACATTTCCACAGGAAAAATGAATATAGAGTTGAGTCTAGACAGTTAGAAATCCTCTTTAGAGTTGCGAGTCTAGATCCATCAATGTTCTAATGTCCCCTCCCTGCTCACAAAATCAAAGATCTCTTTCAGCTGTGCAAGATCTCCTTCACTCAGAAGTTCGGAACTGTTCACTGGTTTGGCAGGTCACTGCTCGTCAATGCCAAAAAAGTCAGTATAAGGGCAGCTAAGTTGTAGATATAGTTTATTAAATCATTGATGAGCCTATTTTCTCCAGAAACTAAATAAGACTTCAAAATTAGTTGGGGAATGCCAACGCACCACTGACAAACTGATTGGGATGGAATGGTCGTGAGCATCTCCGAAAGACAGGAAACACAAAACTCTTGGAAAATGGGAATATTCAATATATATATATATATATATATATATATATATATATATATATATATATATTGTTAGGGACCTAACCTCCCTAACCCCTCGCGTAGATAGAATAATATATTTTCCATGTAATAAAGATCGATATTAATAAATAAGGCCTAATAATAAGGTGAACAAGTCAAATGTAAAAAGACCAAATATAAGCTTCCACTTCTAGAAAGATCTTCCTCTAGATTGTTCTTTTGGTAGATAGATTTAGTATAAATAGGAGTCGAGGGTATGAGAAGTTTTGTCTTGAGAATAATTGTAATAGAGAGCTGCTTTGTTGGAGGTTGCCCCCTCGAGACGCAAGTGAACATTGCTCTCGTTTCAATAAAGGTGTCATTTTGGTGTGCTATTCTCTATATTCCGTTGTTCCATTGGTAATTTCTGTGATATTCATGTTTCTACTCGATATATCATAACCAGGTGCATAACAAGTGGTATCAGAGCACTTTCTTGGGCAAGAATTGTGGGTTAATTTTTTTTTCAAGGTAGAGACGTGTTCCGACATCTTTAAACTCCAGTGATCTGTCGTTTACCGCATAAATCCGTGGTCAGGGAAGCATACATGCAGGAAATACAAGAGGTTTTTAAGCTCACAGTGTTGGCCACCCTTGTAATCCCTGTTGGTACCCCTTCAAGTGGTAGCACATTAGATAGCACCTGTATACGGACTCGCCTAGGTATCCTAAACCCCGCTATAGATCAACCAATCGACCGCCTGCCTGTTATAGTGCCACTGAGAATAGCATGTGGAAGATACTCTCTAGTACCTGGGTAATCACGTAGTACGGCTAAGGGTACAGTCTAGCCTCCTTGGTGCCCTGAGATATTGGGTCGAGTACAATTGTTCGACCCTGCACGTATATCAAAGAGCTATAGCATAGAGCAAACCCTTGTCTGTAGGAACCCTGAACACCCTAACCCTTGGTACGGAAATAGGACAGAAAAGGAATAGACAAGATCTATTATCATGCAACCTTGCCTCCTTATTAGAGTCTGGGGCCTGCCCGCCCCCTTAATTGAGACCTATCCCATTGGATTCCTCTTTTCATCTTGATCGCAGTGATACCTATCATTTTTCAGCCTTTTTTTTCATGTGGTCACAACCCCCCTCTCGGCCGAACCTATCCCATTGGATTCCCCTTTTCACCCCGATCGTCATGATACCCTTCACTCGTAACCCCTTCTCTGTGCGGACCCACCCGCCCCCTTTCTGTGCCCCCCTTTCACCATGGCCCACACCTGCAGCCAAGACCTTGAATCACGCTTCAATACCTTGCCATTTTGATCTCTCCACGGCCTAGAAGGAATTGCAACAAATCAATGCCAATATTTCCACCATCAATTCCTCCATGCATTCCACCATTGACACCAAAATGGAAGCCTTGAACGAGGACATGACGAAGGACCTCTCTGCCCACATGGAAAGCCAGCTTGAATCCTTTGTTATCTAGCTCTTCACCAAACTAAATATTCCTGGAGGCCTTCCTCCACTTCCTCCACTTCCCAGAATTTTCAGTCCAATCACTCTCAGCGTGACTTACGCCTTTGTTGGATTTTAAAGAAAAACTAGAACAGAAGCATTCTTTTAATTTTATTTGTTCACTACAATAGATTTAGATCAGCAAGCAAAACAGAATTTCGGAAGTAGATTAAGTACAATAGATCTGAGCATGTCGGAAACAATTCTAGGCTAGATCTGAGCATGAACTAATCTGATCATTAGCAATAAAATTCTGAACATCAGATCTGATAATAAGCAAAGCAATAACTAAACATTACCTCAAGAACAAGTTTACCTTAGATGTTTTGTTGCTGTCCTCTTTTCATATGCTCAGAAAAAGCTGTTAAAGGTCATGGATCAAAACCCTCAAGGGTTTGATCTCATCATGATCTAAGTGGATAATTTTGCCAAGAAGAACTAGGTATCTCAAAGTCCCATCAGCATAAGTATAGTGCTGAAACAAAAACCCCAAAGACCAAACTAGGGGCTGAAATAAAACCCCTAATAAAACTGTCCAAAGGATATGGGACTGCTACAAGAAGTAGGCAGCTTAGGGTAGCAGTCATAACGCTGTCATATCAAACCCTAGAGGCTGGAAATAGAACACGGTGACAGCAGTAATGCTCAAAGACAACAGCGGCAGCCAAGGGAAGACCAGATGCAGCTAAGGAGAGATCAGCAGTAGCCTAGGAGGATGCGCAGGCTGAGGAAGAGAGACAAGGGAGGGTTGTTGCACCTGTAACAGCAAGGAGAGAGTGTTGCACTCTAAAAGACAGCAAGAGGAGAGCAGAATAAGGGCAATCGTACCCTACACCAGCATAGGAGAAAAGATCCAAGGAGGTCGAACCCTCAACCAGCACAAGAGAAGAGAACCAAGGAGGTCGAACCCTCATCCAACAAAAGTAAGGTAGCTTCACCCTTCAAACAATATGCAGCAGTCTAGGAGAAGCAGTGGCAGCTTGGAAGTAGAGAGAGGAGGAAGCTGCTCCACCTGTAGTAGCAAAGGGAAAGGGTCGCTCTACCTCAACCAGCAAGGGGAGACCCACAAAAGAGCAGCCGAGCCCTACATCATCACAAGACCACAAACTCAAAGAGCTCGCACCCTTAAAACAACAAGAGAAAGTCGACCAAGAAGGCTGCACCAAACAAAAAGACCAAACTGAAGTAGCCGCAGCAAAAATCAAACCAAGGGATAAGAGTGTGAAAGAATGAGTGAGGGAGAGGTTCCTTTTATAGTTTAGCAAAGGGGGTTAGGGTTAGGTTTAATTAAAAACCTAATAATTTAAATAATTAATAAAAAATAATAATTAATATTTTTAATTAATAAAAATATTAATTAGAAAGTCAAATAAGTCAAAGTGACTTATAAAAGACCAAAACCCCATTAAACAAGAAGGGGAACGAGATTCAAGCAAGGGGAGGCTATAAGACAAAGTCAAAGGGGTCTTCTTCAATGGCAAGATGTCCACATAAGTCTCATGATAACTTATAAGCTTTTATCATCCCAGCATAAGAGGAAAGTCAGTGATGTGGTCATGTCCTTCTTCGTAACTACTCCTAGGTCTCATGGACCATCCCAGGAGAGAAGAAGATCACACATCATCTCGTCTTAGTACTTAACCAAGAACCTGCCTGGTCCTAGACCAGGATACCCCAGAACACATCTGGGGGCCCTAGGTTACAACTAGGGTCTTATCCAACAAGGTACAAAACCAAGGATCAACCCAAGCGCTAAGCAAGGATTCCCTCGAACACATCCAGAGGCCCTAGAACACATCTAGGGACTTATATCATCAACCACCAAGGTACACAACCAAGGATCAATCCAAATAAGGATTCCCTGGAACACATCCAGGGGCCCTAGAACACATCTAGGGACTTATATCCACCAAGGTACACAACCAAGGATCAATCCAAGCACCAAGCAAGGATACCCTAGAACACATCCAGGGGCCCTAGAACACATCTAAGGACTTATATCCACCAAGGTACACAACCAAGGATCAATCCAAGCACCGAGCAAGGATTCCCTGGGACACATCCAGGGGCCCTAGAACACATCTAGAGACTTATTGCTTGGTCCTTGACCAAGAACCCCAGGAGTGCACTGGGGGCCCTAGATCTCAGCTAAAGTCTTATGCCATGCTCCCGAAGAATAGCTCTTGCAGCTGCAAGAGCCTTCCTAGAGTAGATGTGAACAAATTTGATGGCTCAGATCCCACGAGTTGGGTCACCCAAATGGAACGCTACTTCTATTTACACGACATTACCGATGAATTGGCCAAACTTCGTTATGGCGTTCTCCATTTGGATCATGAATGTTGGCAATGGTGGCAATGGCGTAAAAAGGCATGCCAAGGGTATGTGGCTTAGACATAGTTTGTTGTAGAGCTTTATGATCGACACCGACACCAATCATTTAGGTCGTTTGACAAAGTTGAAACAAACTGGCCCAGTGGAAGAGTTTATAGCTTCCTTTGAGCAATTGGTTTTCAAAATAGAGGGAGACACTTTTTTCAAAGAATGCTTTATCAATGGCCTCAAGGATGAAATACGTGCCCATTTCCTCAGGGCTCGCCCCCAGACTTGGTTGGAAGCTACTAAAAGGGCCAAGGCAGCACAACAAGTAGTCTCATGATTCATCCCAAACCAGAAAAACACCCTTTATTCCTTGCCCTAAACCCACCCTTCCCACCCCTCTTGCCACTCCCCTCAAGATCCAGAAATTTACTCAGGCCAAAATGTTTGAACGCCAACTTAAGGGTCCTTGTTATAATTGTGATGACAAGTATTTTCCGGGGCACAAGTGTAAGAAACAAAAGCTTTTTATGGCTATGTCTGAGGATGTTTCTAAAGAAGAGGCAGATGTTTCTCGTGTACCCGAGCTTCCCCCACCAGTTGATCTCAATTAGCCTTCTGATCCCCCAGATGTTGAACCACTGATTTCCCTAAATGCACTCATAGGATCTTAATCAGCTCTCTGACACCTTCACATATTTGGGTGTCTGACTTTCTCTCATGCCCCTTCTAAGAAGAGGGCAAAGTTGGATCCGACAACAGAGAAGGGGATCCTAGTTGGATATAGCGGGGTCTCAAAGGCCTATCGGATCTACATACCAGCACTAAGGAGAGTTGTTGTGAGGAGAGATGTTAGATTTGATGAGGATAGAGCCTTTTAGAGATCTTGTGAGTTGAAAGATAGAGTTGAGGAGGTCCCACAAATGTAGGATGATACATCATAGGGGACACAGCCTCAAGTGTCTATTATACCGAGTTCAAGAGTGACTGGTCCACCCATTACAACTACAGTATCACATGTGCCTAGTACACAGACCACATGTGCACGTGCTTCAAGATCTCAGACATCTATGGTGAGATCTATGGATAAGATTGACGGGCATGAGGGTACTGCTCTACAGGATGTTACTTCAAGGAAGAGGAAACCAAGATGGTTTTAGGAGACCTTGAAGGAATCCAAGAAGCAAGTTGGTGAGCCTCAGAGGTTGATAAGAGAGAGCAGAGCACCAGAGAGGTTTGGTTCATACTTGGCCATGGTGACTAGGATCACAAGATTCTGAGCCCACTACTTTTGAGCAGGCAACAGACCGATAGGCCTAGAGAGATGCTATGTAGGAGGAGTATGATTCCATTATGTGGAATGATGTGTGGGAGGTGGTGCCTAGGCCAAAGGGGAAATCAGTGGTGACTTCCATGTGGTTGTACAAGATTAAGTATGTTGCAGATGGCACCATTGAAAAACAAAGGCTCGGTTTGTGGCGAGAGGATTCTCTCAAGTTGAGGGGATTGACTATGATGAGTCATTCGCACCAGTTGCTAGATAAACTTCCATCGGGAGTATTATGGCCATTGCAGCAGAGATGAGTTGGAAGATCCATCAGATGGATGTGAAGACAACATTTCTGAATGGTCTTATAGAGGAGGAAGTATACATTGAGCAGCCACAGGGGTTCGAGGTGTTTGGGAGAGAGTCCCACGTGTGCCTCTTGAAAAAGGCATCGTATGGTCTGAAGCAAGATCCACAAACTTGATATTCCAGGATTGATTCTTACTTGCTGCAGATGGGATTTGAGAAGAGTGAGGCGGATTCGAATCTCTATTACATCATTTAGGGAGAGGATACTCTCATTCTTATCCTATATGTTGATGACTTGTTTATCACTGGAGGGGAGGAGCTCATAGTTGATTGCAAGAGGGGTCTTGCTTCAAAGTTTGAGATGAAGGACATAGGACTGATGCACTATTTCTTGGGCATGGAGGTTTGGAAGGAGGATGGGCACGTCTTTCTGGGATAGGGGAAGTATGCAGCGGATATTTTGAGCAAATTTCAGATGGAGGATTACCGACCCATGTCGACACCTATGGTCACCAACTGGAAGAAGCTTGGTGCTTTTGAGTTCGAGTTGGTGGATGCCACGAGATACCGTTAGTTGATTGGTTCTTTGATGTATTTGGTCAACACTAGACCAGATATTTGTTTTGTTGTGAACATTCTCAACGAGTACATGGTGGAGCCTAGGAGTGTACACTGGATAGTAGAAAAACATGTTTTGAGGTACATAGCAGGATCAGTGGATTATGGTTTTGACTACATCAAAGGTGATGGAGTCAGGTTGATTGGCTATACAGACTCAGACTGGGCAGGATGTGCAATTGATAGGAAGAGCACTTCAAGGTGTTGTTTTGTGTTGGGATCAGCAATTGTTTCCTGGTTCAACCGAAAACAAAAGTCAATGGCACTGAGTTATGTTGAGGCAAAATATATGGCAGCCAATCGGGCCAACTGCGAGGCCATTTGGCTTCGCAAGTTGTTGTTTGGTCTATTTGGTCATGAGTTGAGGCCTACAGTAATTCACTATGATAATCAGAGTTGTATCAAACTCTTTGATAATCCAATATTTCACGACATGTCCAAGCACATAGAGATCAGATACCACTTCATCCATGATTGGGTTCAAAGAGGAGCAATTCAGCTTCAGTACATTCTTACTGATGAGAAAATTGCAGACATTCTCACAAAGTCTTTGCAAAGGGGCAAGCATGTCTACTTCAGAGACAAGATGGGAGTGGTGAAGAACACTTTCCTCGGTAAGAGGGAGTGTTGAGTTTTGGTACCTTGGGAAGTGGTCCCCTTGTGTTATTGAGTGTCTAACACAAAGGGGAAAAAAGTGACCCTCAACTTCTTCTTACTTTATGTTATAAAGTCAAAGTGACTTTATGAGCATTTATATCACAAAGTGACTTTATTAACATAAAGTGACTTGGGGAACTTAAGTTAAGGAGGAGATTTAATCTCCACCCTTGATCTTGGTTGGCCTAGATCTAATCCTGGCCATTGGTTCCTAGGTTAGCCTAAGGATGAGGCTAAAGCTAAGAAAGGAGGGAAAATACAATTCATTGTTCACTCTTGAGATTGGTGTGAAGAGAGGAGAGGTGAGAGAGATTTTGGAGAAGAAGGTCGAGGGCACACCATAGGAAGGAGGCATCATATGGTAGAGGGCGCATCATATGGTAGGGAAGGAGGCGTATATGAAAGGGGTGCACAAGCTAAGAGGTAAAGGGCGCATTGGCAGCAGCAAAGGGTGCACTCATCAAGGGAAAGAGGCGCAGACTTCAAGGTAGCAGGCAACTACAAGAAGGGGCACAAATCTCAAGGAGAAGGGCGCACATATCAAGGCACTGCTGGCACTTTCCTCAAGGAACTTTGTACACTCATCTAGAGCTAAGTTGGCTTGTTGTTTTCCTTGCTGTAATTTTTCCTATAAAGTCCATAATAAATTTGCTCCCCAACTGGTTTTCCCCATGGGGGTTTTTAAGTTTTTCCAGGGTCATGTTGACCAAAAACACAAGTGTTCATTTCTGTGGTTTGCATATTTCCTTATCAGCATTTAGTGTAAAAGATCTAGAGGTGTGTTTCAAGTTGTAATGGCTGTAATATGAGTAATTTTGAAAAGCAGTTTTTATCCTCAAATTAACCTTGAACAGCAGCATTAAAAGAGCTTCAAACCTGTCCTAAAAGGCAGCCTTAAACTCAGCATTAAACAGACCTGTTAGCAGCCTCAAACAGCAGCAAGAACAGACCTGTGTGTGTACTAAACTGTCCTAAAACAGTGGTGTTTCAGATCTGAGTTTACAGCCTATAGGAGCCTCGAATTTCTTCACATTTGCACCATACAAGAAAGACTGGGAAGAGGATCTCACAACTGCCATGTAATGCTACTCAGTTTTAAATTTTTAGCAACATATATCCACTGGAACCCCTTTAATCAACAATTAACTCATATCTTTTGAGTGACAGAGATAGTCTCGTTTTGCATTAATAGACACTGTTCAATTATATTTTACAGATGATGAAGCACACTTAATCTTCTGATTCTTATCTATCAGAGTAATCTCTTTATTAGGGAATTTCTGTGTGCAGATCCTTGATGCATCATGCAATATGCTCATAAGAGGCTGAGAAAACTCCATATTGACCATAAAGGTGTTGATATATACTATATATTAACCATAAAGGTCATATTTCTTACATATTTTCTTCAAGTATTGTGTGTCAGTAAAGAAAAATACTAAATAGTAGTGAATTGGCCATTAGGTCGCCTGATGTCTGTCCTAAAATCATAGATGTTATGTCCCTCATTGAAAGGGCATGTGCAAGTTGCCTTTTGAAGTGGCTGGGAAATAAAGCTCTATCTAGGACTGTCCCTTCTGACTATATCCCAGCATAAAAAATTAAGTGCAAGATACTGAATGACAATGAAGGTCCACTGGTGATGATGAGATACATATGCTCAGAAAGATCAGCAAATAAACAAACTGTATTCCAACCTATGAAAAGACATTAATTCCAACTGCTTGCAAAATCAACAAGGTAAAAATGGAACCTTAAACACAGTCCCTCGTATCTGTTGAAGCTTTTGATAAATCTTTGTTATTAATATCTAAAAATATGATAAACTTCTAGAAATATGGATCAAAATGCATGTGCTAAATGTCAGGCCCCTGTGTAGAACACCAAAACAGAGAGAGTAACAAGAGAACAAAACAAGAAAGCTCTAATCTCTTATTTCGAGATGATGTGCATAATGATAAATTTACCAAGACTACAAGCAAGATTTATTGGGCAGTATAATTCAACAGCCAAAATCATAAAATGGTATCTCTTTAACTATGCATCCAAACAAGGCCTCTATCAACTACCTTATATTGCAATACAACACGTTCATGACAAATTGTATCTGCTCTGTTTCCTACAGTCATTTAACACCATATTTGTGCACGGTGTACTCTTATACATTAATAACACCATTTGATCCAAGAGGGTCAATTTTCTGAGAAAAAAGCAAGATGAATACTTAGTTATCCCTACTATAAGCCTTCACTAATTTTTTTACAAGATGCTTCCTCTTATCCAAATGCAGCAATCATGCCCTTTCCCAATCTGGGAAAATTACGATAATGAAGTGTAGCCGGATTACAACACTCCAGGAAGATCACTTCAGCTAAGAAGCCACATTCTTGCACAGGTGAGATGGCCCATGAAGGGCAAAACATGTCTCTGGGGGATTTATAAAGTTGAATCTTGATGGGGGAAGATCACCATCCCCGCTTAACCATCTAACCAAGACCCTGTTAACATCCTTCACTGATTTGCAAAACTCAAAATAAACAAATTTCAAGGGGAAAATGAAAGGCTGTGAAAAATTAAAAATAAACAAATTTCAAGGGGAAATGCAAGATTGTGAAAAACTCAAAATAAACAAATTTCGAGGGTAATTGCAAGATCGAGATTCGATACGTGGGTTCTAAAATTCTTACACCTTGATATTAATTAATGCCAGAGCCTGAATGTGCTTATTCTTGAGGAACATGGGATATCAATACCAGGGGATTCTATATTTGCTCATCATATGGATTGGAAACATACCACACCTATAATTTTTCAAGCAAAATCAACCGCGGCTAAAAAGTATAAAATAACTTAGGGCTTGCCAGAAGAGAGAGACACATAAAATTTTAAACTTTATTTATGAATAATAATATTACCAGTGGCAACCTGATAAAACACAAAGATGTTTCAAAATTCTAAGAGATCCTAAAATGGACCAGCCTTAAGACTGTAAGTGAAAGTTGCCACAAGTAATATAAAAGTTCCATGCTACATGAATTATCAGGAAGATATCCTGATTTCCTTTCTAAATTGACTGACTGCAAAAGACTAAATACTGAGAGGTAAAATATATATTGGATAAATTACGTGTTCACATGTCCACCTGATGATGATGAATAGTAATTTAATTCATTGGTGTACTTCGTTTACCTTTTTGATCTACGAGATCTCTTGGGACCCCAAGCTTCTAATTTGACGATGGGGCAGCCACATGGAGCCCTAAAAAGTAAGACGGCCCTTCCGTTGGGCGGTGCCATCCTGCGAAGCTCGTGTTGGAGCTCCTTGTGCTCAGGCCTCAACTCAATTCCCCCATTCCACGGCACCTCCTCATCATCCCTGCCATCGTCTTCGTCATCAACACTGCTGGGATTCTTGGCCGAGGAGGAGGTCGAGGATTTCAGGCAATCCTCCGTCAACAACTGTATGTCAAACTCCATGTCCTTGTTGAGACCCTTACACCGAGGGTTTTCGCACTTCCTGGATCTGCAATGGTAAATCTCCACTGCCCCAATCACCGTCACGATCACTAAAACCGCGCCGGAACCATATGCGAGGGGCGCCTCGTATACCACCTCGCCAATCATTACAAACGTTGCGGGCAGAATTTCGGCCGCCTCATGGCATATGTATTTCAAATACGGCGTCAGTAAAACCCCGCAGGATCCCAGTACCAGAATCAGGATTATTATGTCCACTGTCGCCGCGGGTGACTGCTCGCACAGAGGGGAGGACGAGGAGGAAGAAGAATGTCCCGTGCTCGAAACCGGTTGCCTCCTCGAACGGCCCCGTGGGGGCGTTGGGTGATCTGATAAGGCCAACGAGTTTGCCATTGCAGATTGATGACTTTCTGTAATTCTATGAAGGAAACGTAAGTAGCTCTGGCAGCAGGGCAGCATGCCTCTCTCAGGATCAAGAC
>JASDQU010738504.1:296039-312647 GCA_032191745.1 Picea mariana | reverse complement strand
TAAAAACCAAGAAAAAAAATTCTGGCCTAATCACAGATCGCAAAGAATCACTTCAAAAAATCACACACTAGCAACTTTAAAAAAATGACTCACACTTTTCTAAAAACCCTAAAAAAAAAATCTTTTTTATGACAACTTTTAAATGAGAAAAAGCAAGCTAAGGCTAAGATTAATCCTAAGCTACTGAATGCTAAGACAGAGATTCAAAAACTTGAGAGGTATAACTCTCATCAAGGGAAAGGATGACTGCCTTACCCTCAACAAAAACTATCCTGCACAAGCACGCTACTGCTAATCCAACAACAAGCATGTGAACGTGAGTTGTATAGAGCCAGAGGGTGTGTACACGTGATCTGACCTTCTACAGGCTGCGTGTATCTCTAAAACTCTGAGAAAAAATAACAACAGACAATCCAAACCAGGAAGAGACCTCTGATACTAAGAACCAGGATCTCTTGAAGGCTTGGACACTCTCTTTAACAGAAAAAACAAACAATGTAAGGAAAAAATTCGTAAAACAAACAAATCTGAGACAAGACTACAAACAACCAAGACTTAGAAAGAATTCTAGAAAACCCCTGAGAATGTCTGATTCTGACAAGGAAGAGGATAACTGCCTCAAAAAATTTCTGGACTCTACACGCTACTGCTACTTCTTCAGCTAGCGTTTACACTCGGGCTGTAAGAGAGTAGGGCGCGGGTACACGCGTGCAGACCTTATACAGGTTGCGTGTACCTTTGTGGGTCTCAAAAAAACATAGTCAAGAAAATAACAGAGACAGCTGGTATAGGAAACCAGACTCTCTGCTAGCTCATAATTGGCAGAAACTAAAAAAAACAGGCAAGAAAACCAGTCTTTTAAAACTACCCAAAAAATAAAATTCCAGGAACCCTAGAGACTTCCCCAATATGGTCGCCAATTTTGTTGTGAGGGAAATCCCTTTACGGACTAGCAAATAGGGTTATCTTATGCATGCAGATATGACCAAAAGAAATCTACTTTCTACCTTCGTCCCCGGACTTAAACCCCATTCCTTTTCAGCAAATACATGGTTAGACCAACATACCTTGTTCTGGATGTTCGATGCCGATCCCCCTTCACGCTTGATCACTTGTCAAAAGCTATCCTCTCAATATTGACCTGTGTACAAAACAAGAAACAAAATACACATGAATTTTACCTATAGACTAATGGGTTAGAGATTCAAACATATATTTACTGAACTATGAAGAACTCATATAGTGGGACAGGAAAAGAATTTCTTTATTATTAACTTTAATGAATCAACTTACAATGTCAAGACAAGCCATTGCTCCACGAATCCTGATCTTGGGCTCCTCTTCAAATGTCCTCCAACTTCTTTTCTTTGTATCTCTTCTTGCACAAGGATGGCTAAAGGGTTGGGACAATTCGAATATGCAATTGGGTAGATTTTCTTTACTCTATTTTCTCCTCCTCCAAATGGGACTCCTAGCCCTTCTTTTATAGGCTATAAGAAGCTAGGTATTTGGATGAACCCTCGGCCATGCATGGACAAGAGTTTCAATTAACTCACCCAAAGCTGTGTGTTCCGTCAGAAACTTTCCTTTTTTCGGGCTTTTGTCATTCCAGGCGGGTTGTTTTAGGTCAGCTAACATGTACACGCGTGCAGTAATGGAGTAGGGCACGCGGGCCCCTATAAAAGACATTTTTTAAAGAGTTGTTCAGCATTTCTTTTGGTAGAGAAGGGATTTGAGATGGTCTGATGCCAAGTAAGCATGTATGGTGAAAATTAGGTTTATAACAACAACACGTATCCATTTTATATTAAAATAAAATAATTTACATTCATCGACCTTTCATGCAAAGTTTCATCAAATAAAACATTCACACCTTTGAGTTTTCCATAGTTCATTTGCCAATATAGTTATATTTACAAATGGGGGAAACATGGTGTTAAAATTATCTCCCTCTTAAAGTAACATTGTCCTCAATTTTATATCTTTCAATATGTTATGTATATATAGGAGTAAACAAAATTAGATATGTCTGCCTCATGGCATCCTCCATTTCCCATGTATCCTTATCTGGACCAAAGTGTTTCCACTGCACCTAGACCTGTGAAATGGTTCAGTTCCTGAGTGAGGTTTCCTTCCTGTCTAGTATGAATTGAGGTTATGGCAAGAATTCTCCCTCTGGTTCCACCTAGATCACAGACCAGTCAATTATATGATTAGAATCATCTACATATTTCTTCAATAATGAAACATGGAAAACATTATATGTCTTTACTGTGGGAGGGAGTGGTAGCCTATAGGCTATGTGTCCCACTCTATCTAATACTTCAAAGGGTGCACAATACCGAGGTTCCATCTTGGTAAAATCTCCCATTCTCAGGGAACTCTTCCTGGGTCTAACTCTGAGATAGACATGGTATCCTTTCTTGAACTCTTTGGGGTTCTCTTTTGGTCGGCGTAGCTTTTTTGTCTATCCTAAGCGATTTTCAGATTTTGTTTTATCTGAATCACTTGTTGCTCCATTTCTTTCAGCATGTCCGGTCCGATTGTAATTCTATCCACTTGATTACTCCGTCTGATGAGAATTTCTCACTGTCTACCATAGAGGGCTTCAAAAGGGATCATCTTTAGTGACTCTTGATAATCTTTGTTGTAGGAAAATTCTACCAATGGAAGGTAGTTTTCCCACTTCTTAAGTTGATGCATTACACACATCCTTAACATGTATTCTAATATTTGGTTTACTCTTTCTGTTTGTCCATCAGTTTGGGGGTGATAGGCTGTGCTAAACAATAATTTAGTCTCAAGACCAGCCATCAAGGATTTCCAAAATATTGAAGTGAATTATGTGTCTCAGTCGGATACAATCTCTCTAGGCATGCCATGCAGTCTGAATATATCCTTCATTAATGTGTTGGCAATATCTATCGCCTTGCAAGTCGGCTTTATAGGACCAAAGTGAGAAGTCTTGCTCAATTTTTCCACCACTACCGTGATGGCATTAGGGATGATTTTAGGGGATAAATTTTTCTCATGGGCTAATTTTGCATGGTTTTTCCAAAAAGAAGATTCACTATTTTAAAAATGATTCACCCAAATTCTATAGGATAAAATTATTTTATCTTAAAAATCGCCAAACAATTATAAAAACTATATAAAATCCTTAGAAATTTGAATATTTTTACAAAAATATCGCCAATCATTTATAGTTGGCATATGAAGGATTAGTAATATTCACCAAGGTTTCTAAATTCTAAAATAAATTTCCATCCTTAAAATCATCCTTGGATGGCATCATTCTGCTTAGCCGATCTTGGAAATCTGGTGATGAAATCTGTTGGCCCTTGACCAAGTTTAAGAGTACTTGGTCATACTTGACCACTTTTGGGAATTCTGCTTAGCCGATCTTGGAAATCCAGTGATGAAATCCGTTGGCCTTTGACCAAGTTTAAGAGTACTTGGTCATACTTGACCACTTTTGGGAATTCTTCTTAGCCGATCTTGGAAATCTGGTGATGAAATCTGTTGGCCCTTGACCAAGTTTAAGAGTACTTGGTCATACTTGACCACTTTTGGGACTGTGACAGCTTGCCAAGGAAGGAGCACAATGCAAAGTAGAAAATAAGGAAGCAAGACCTATTTTGGGGTCCATTTTAGGGTTTTTGGGTTGATGTCATGGGAAAGGGATGTTGTCCCATGGGTTTACCCACGTTTAGGCCCATTTTGTAATCTATAAATAGGCAATGTATATAGTAAGACAAGAAGGAGATAGTAAGGTAGTACATCTATGTGATGTATGAATGAAAACTTAGTGCTAGTAATTGGATCTGTGTGATCGGATGTATCTTAGAGTGCTCTGTGCATGAGATCGGAGAGCTAAGTGCAGGTTGTTATAGTCTGATGCTGAAGATTAAGGAAGAAGGATCTAGCGAGCTACGTAGATCTTTCTTCCTGTGCGAAGTAAGAGTCATTAGAGCTCTATGCTGTAACTGCTTGACCAAGATAATATAAAGAAGACTTTTTGGACGTAGCTCCAGGGTGGGGGTGAACCATGGTAACTGTGTGTATAGTGCTTTGTGCTTCGCTCTTATGTATTTATCTCTTTCTTGGCTAAGTGCTTGATGTGATTAAGTATAACTAGTTATGCTCTGTGTTGTTGATGAATGAATGAACATTAGATCTGATATTTGAGATGCTTAGTGCTTGATCTGTTGAATCTAACCTATATTTTTGTGGATAAGTACTGAATCATTCTTAGTATATTATTCACTTCAATTCTCTGTACCTTCTGTGAAGTATATTAATGAATGAATGCTAAGGAATAAGTGATGATAAGTGCGTTGTAAGAAAGATAATCACATATCTGTGTCTCAGCTAAGGTTGCAGACACCTGAGTCTTGCAACCACCCTTGCCTCTACCTCAGGTGAGACATCATATGCTTTGCAGGTGTTGCCAAAAGGGCCGGTAGTTAGGGCTTTTTTTTTGCTCTCTTGAGCGTTGAACCCTGGGTCTACCCCTGTGCCAACAAATGGTTCCATTGTTGGGACTGGAACTGTGATTGCTGGGAACTGAAGAAGAAGAACCTTTGCGTGAAACAAGCTCTATGCGTAGATCTGTTTCTCTAGTGCGTAGTGTTATTTTTGACCTGTGAATCCTTGTGCCAAGAAAAGAGGTCAGATCTGAAGAAAGAGAGGTCAAATCTAAAGAAAAGAATTTAGATCTGTGAAGAAAAAGGTAAGATTTGTAAGCTCTATGCCTTGATAAAGGTAAGAATAGTTAAAATTCTTAGATCTGGAAGCTTTGTGCTCTGCAGAAGTAAGATAAGTGAAATGTTTTTTGTTTCTAAAGCATGGATCTAGGTATGTTTGATAGATTATGTCCTAGCTTCAAAACTAGGGCATTAATAGATGAAAGAAAGATTGATATGAATATATCTGATTAGTGATAGATATGTTATATCTATGCATAGAAAGAATGTTTGGACTAACAAGTGGATGCAGGATCCTAGAAAAAAAAAATTGCAGGCTAGCCACCATGATCCTAGTGCACAGTACATAAGGAGTTGGGGAACATCTAAATTGATGAGAGAATTAACCCTCTGTTATAGTTACAGACAACTGAGATATCTTACTAAAGAATGCCCTGGGAGAAGACCTAGTTGCCTCTGTTGTAAGTCTATGGACCATGAAGTATTGGATTGCCCTAGAATGATTGCTAGGCTTGAGAAGTTAAATATGGAACAAGAAAACCCCGAAGGATATTAAGAGACCAATATTAAAGCAGAAACCCAGAAAGAATCAGAAACAATATTGCTACAGATGAAAGATACCTTGAATGACCACTGACATGTTAGGCTATCAGAGATCTTCAAAGAAAAGGAGAAAATCGAAGCAAGAACAAGGGACTTTGACATTGACTGTACTCTTTATGAAGAAGTGCAAGTGAACATTATGCCAGAAAGAACTTGGGAAGATATAGGGAAGCCTGCCATGATCCCTTCCCTAGGAGGAACAAGTTTTTTCAGAGGAAAGCTAGTAAACCTATGTGGAAGGCTCACCCAGATACCTATGACTGTCAATGGAACTTTGACAAAGGAAGACTTTGAGATCATTAAATTTGTTGAATACAACACCCTGTTTACCATGCTCATAGGAAAACCTTGGATTTATAAAGAACAGGAAAGATGAAGAGAAGAAGAGAAAGTTTTGGAACATAAGAAGAAAGAGTTTAAAGACTTTATGACTAGAAGGATCGCGCACTTGATTGAAGAATAGAAGAGTAGATCGTAGATAGTTAAAATTAGTACCTCTGATGTTGAAGCTAAGAGAACACTTGAGGATCTGCAGAAGATCGAGTTACCTATTTTTGATACAGAAGAAGTATTATCAAGGAACCCTAAGAAAGATTTTCCACAACGCGAAGTAACTAAGACCACAGAAGATAAACATAAGAATTGTAAAAGTATTACTGAGACGTAACTCACTGGGAAGAAGGATAGGAAGTTAAGAAATAAAAGGGCTAATACTGTAAGGTTACAAGAGGTTCTAGAGGACACTTCACAGTAAGAAGAATTGCAGAATGGGAGCTTCGCCAAGATATCAGAACAATGACATAGAATACTTCACCTATTTTGTAGTCACTGCGTACCTCCTGAAAGGGGTGCGTGCAGTTCATGCTAACCAAGAGAATCTCACCATGCTGAAATTCAGTGATTTTAACCTTGGAGATCGCAAGGTATATAGTATGTTATCCCCGCACAAGTATTTGACTATTATAAAAGGAAAGAACCCCAAGATTGTACCGCAGTAATATACCCATAACCTTGCGCAGTCAACCCTCCTCAACGTAATGAAGATTCCACATTTTGGGAGGCATCGGGATGTAAATGCCTTTGTTTGACTGTTGTTGTCCTACTACCACGAAGGATACCTATGGTTGGACCGGCGCATCACCGTGGATCCGATTCTGATCAATTGGATCACTGGGCTAAGCATGCAGGGCCCTGACCCGCAAGACTTTTACCCTGGAAAGACCACATATCGTTCTCTCGCTCAATGAATAAAAGACACATATGGCGATCTGGAGAAAGGCACGCAAGGTTACAAGGTAGCCTCCATTGAGAATGCAACAATATGCTTTGGTTTCCAGCTAATTGTAGGCAAGTTAGTCTGAGAAAATAGACCTACACAGGTGACCAGATTTGTAATTGACCTTGCAAGGAAGTGCGCAGAGGGACTAAAAATGAACTGGGAGAAATACCTTATAAATCAGCTAGAGCTTGATTGTATACAAGCACATGACCAAGGGTATGAGTTCCACTTTATCTAGTTTCTCATACTCATCACCTTCATCACGTGGGAACTGCCTGAGGGAGCCACATTTTCGGAGGTCGAACCCTTTGAACCCATGGCCATGAAGTTCTGTACCCTATGGTACTCCAGCGACATGAACAAATAGTGGAAATCCAATGTCGTCTTCCATGCGTACTACACTCAGTTGAGGAATTCCATTTAGTATACACTGTGCATTACACCCAACACTCTTCATAGGTTTTGACCTTTGATGAAATTCATCTTAGATCGTCACTTCACCTACATCACAGTGTGCACAGACGAGCACAAACAACAAATCCAGTCATATTACAAGTTGACAAAAGATGACCTAGAGGATATTCCCAAGGAATGGTCGACAAACCTCCTTGTTGCAGCAGACCCCGCAGAAATGTCCAATGTAGATAGCCCTGAAGCTATGTCGGATACACCAGGACCGCACAAGACTAAGAAGGATGTGGAAGTTCAAGATATCCATAGCACATCCACGAAGAATGTTTCTCTCTCACCTACGAAGGGAGGTGATGATTAAGAACTAGGGGGTACAAAAGTTGAACAGAGAAAAGGCGAGGTTACCCCGCCTAGGGACGAGGAAGATCCCTCCAAGAAAAGGAAGATTACCCCACCATGACCCTCATCCAGAAAGAAAACTAAGTCCACCCAAACCACGCTTAAGACTATGCTTACCCCAGATGATTTTGACTTCCTAATTGCCACGCTGAATGATGTTTCATTAGAGCTCGTGGAAAAGAAAGAAGCAAAGCAGGAGGAACTATTCCGCCAAATCACAGGAGAATTAAAAGAAGCGCAGTAGGCACTTCAGTCTAGCCAAGCAGTTTATACGGCGCCATTAACAATGGAAATATTTGGAACAGGCGATCAGCCCACACAGTTATGCTAGATCGCCAAGAAAGTCGAAGCTCGCCTTCAATGAGCTCAAGAAGACATAGTGAAATCCACCCAGGCTTTGGCGCAAGCATAGAGCACACATGAAGAACAACATAGAAAGGAAGAATAGGATCAGCTCGACTTACAAGCAAAATGAGAGGAGGAAAAATCCCAATTACAGAAAAGCAAGGACCAGTTGCTAGCAGAGCAACTTGAAACACAAGAAAGAGTTCACAAGGCCCTATGCTCTGTGATGATCATAGAAGTGAAGATGGAAGATCATCTTCCACAAAAGGTGACCCAACTAGAAGCAGTAATCCAACAACTTCAACAATGCATCACACATCTGGAGCTCCACACCATGCCTGAGACACCCCAAGAGATAAGAGATCTAAGAGAGGCCACTGCTCGAAGCATAGTCGACCAATTAAAAACTTTGGCTTTAGAATGTAGGCAACTAAGCACCAGAAGTGCCCAAACCTATGAAACCCTCAAAGAGAATCCTGAATTGCAGACATTGGAGGCACAAATCCATGAAGCAAAGAAGCATGCAGATGTGCTACAAGCGCAGCTGAAGTCTGTGACCCCAATCAAAATAATGAAGAGGTTCGCAAAGCAATGCACAGCCCAACAACGAGTACACATGTTGCAAAATAAAGTAATGGACGTCTCTCAATGACTGCAACCACTCCAAGAGAAGGCATGCCAATTGTTTGTTGAACTTGAAAGCCAAGGAGTTGAACTAGAACAAGGTGTCATCACTGCAGAACAATGCCTGGAAGGACCACTCAATGATACAGTAATCTAGGAATTTACTGAACAAGAGGTTGTCACGTTGTAGTAGGTGGAAGCCACTCAAGCCAAGCTCGAGGCATTCGAAGTGGAATTGGTCAGACCTGAGAGACTCGAGATGAGTCATAGGTGAGTGTTGAGGGCATGTTGGCCCTTGACCAAGTTTAAGAGTACTTGGTCATACTTGACCACTTTTGGGACTGTGACAGCTTGCCAAGGAAGGAGCAAAACGCGAAGAAAAAAATAAGGAAGCAAGACCTATTTTGGGGTCCATTTTAGGGTTTTGGGGTTGATGTAATGGGAAATGGATGTTGTCCCATGGGTTTACCCACGTTTAGGCCCATTTTGTAATCTATAAATAGGAAATTTAGATAGTAAGACAAGAAGGAGATAGTAAGGTAATACATTTATGTGATGTATGAATGAAAGATTAGTGCTAGTAATTGGATCTGTGTGATCGGATATATCTTAGAGTTCTCTGTGCATGAGATCAGAGAGCTAAGTGCAGGTTGTTATAGTCTAATTTTGAAGATCAAGGAAGAAGGATCTAGCAAGCTGTGCAAAACTTCTGTCCTGTGCGAAGTAAGGGTCATTATAGCTCTATGTTGTAACTTCTTGACCAAGATAATATAAAAAAGACTTTGTGGACGTAGCCCCAGGGTGGGGGTGAACCACGGTAACTGTGTGTATAGTTCTTTGTGCTTCACTATTATGTATTTATCTCTTTTTTGGCTAAGTGCTTGATGTGATTAAGTAGACCTAGTTATTCTCTGTGTTGTTGATGAATGAATGAACATTAGATCTGATATTTGAGATGCTTAGTGCTTGATCTATTGAATATAACCTATATTTATGTGGATAAGTACTGAATCATTCTTAGTATAGTATTCACTTCAATTCTTTGTACCTTCTGTGAAGTATATTAATGAATGAATTATAAGGAATAACTGAAGCTAAGTGCGTTGTAAGAATGATAATCACAGATCTGTGTCCCAGCTAAGGTTGCAGACACCTGAGTCTTGCAACCACCTCTGCCTCTACCTCAGGTGAGACTTCATATGCTTCATAGGTGTTGCTGAAAGGGCCAGTAGTTAGGGATTTGTTGGTGCACTCTTGAGCGTTGAACCCTGGGTCTTCCCCTGTGCCAACAAAATCCATGGAAATGGTTTCCCATTTCCATTCTATAATTGGTAGAGGTTGTAACAACCCTGTTGGGTGCCAGTGTTCTTCCTTAACTTGTTGGCATTCTAGGAACTTATCTAGATAGTTGGATATGTCCCTTTTTCAGTCCAGGCCAATAGAATTGTTTCATCGTGGCCGTGACCATTTTCTGATATCCTAGGTGACCAGTATATGGTATCTTGTGTAGTTCATCCATTATGAACCTATTCAAGTAGTCACATCTTGGAATATAAAATTTGTTTATGTAGGTCAGCAAGCTTTCATCGAGCACCTGATAGTCTTCATACTTTAGCCCTGTAGGCTCTTTCCTTAGGTACGAGGTCACATTTTTGAAGAATGCATTTCTTTCTTGTGCATTCTTGATTCTTTCCCTGGCCTATGTTTCACAGGTGCTTACTGTTGCCAAGTGAATCATTTTCACACTTCTATTAAGGGCATCAACCACCCTATTTTCCTTCCCTTTGATGTGTTTGATTTTGAAATCAAACTCACTAGAAGGATAGCCATCCCCCTAGCTTGTCTAGCATTGAGTTTTGGTTGATAAAACAAGTTCCTCAAACCACAGTGGTCTTTCATAAGTACAAATATCCTACCCAGGAGGTAATGCCTCCACATTTTCAAAGCATGCACTATGGTAGCCAACTCTAGATCATGGGTCACATAATTGATTTCATGCTCGTTCAATTTCCTGGATTCGTAGAAAATTACAAGTCCTTCTTGCATAAGGAATCCTCTGATTCTTTCCTTGTAGGAATCTGTACACACGAGGAAGTCATTATCAGGGTTTGCAATCTTAAACATGGGCGCATAGGTCAGAAGGTATTTTAGTTCCTGAAATCTTTCTTCACATTCTGTTGTCCAAGTGAATTTAACCCCCTTTTCCTGAGGGGCAGTGATTGGAAAACCAATCTTGGTAAATTATTTTATAAACCTTCTATAACATCTTTCTAATCCCATAAAGGATCTGATATCAGATACATCCTTTGGGGTGGGCCATTCCATAATAGACCTGATCTTTTCGGGGTCTAGTGCCACTCCTTCTTTAGAAATAACATGGCCTAAGTAATGGACTTGCTTCTGGAAAAAGTCACACTTGATAAACTTAGCATAGAGATGATGCTCTCTCAGTACTTGAAGTACAAGTCTAATATGTTCTTCATGCTCTTCTCTGTTCTTGGAGTAGATTAAGATATCATCAATGAAAACCAATACAAATATTTCTAGGAATTTGTTGAGTACATTGTTCATCAAGCACATAAAAGTGGCGGGGGAATTGGTTAATCCAAAGGGCACCACGACAAATTCATAGTGAACATACATTGTCCTGAAGTTCGTTTTGTGGGTGTCTTCATCCTTGATTCAGACTTGATGGTATATAGACCTCAAGTCAATCTTTGATAAAATGGAAGCACCCCTAATTGGTCAAACAAGTCATCGATTCTTGGCAAGGGGTACTTGTTCTCTATGGTTTTCTTATTGAGTTGTCTATAATCTATGCATAGTCAGAGTGTGCCATCTTTATTTTTCACAAACAAGGTTGGTGCTCCCCATGGAGACACACTGGTCCAGATGTATCATTTTTCCATCATTTCCTTTATTTTTAGCTTGAGTTCAACTAGCTCGAGTGTACTCATCCTATAGGGTTTCCTAGACATTGGCACTGCTCCTGGTGCAAGTTCTATCGAGAAGTTAATGTCTCTTCTTGGAGGTAGACCCGATACCTGTTCAGGAAACATGTCTCTATAATCTCTTAACATGGGGTGGTCCTCTAGGTTTGGTTTTTCATCCTCAACAGATTCCAACACATGTATTTCATACAGAGGACATCCCTTTCTACAATATGTTTTTTCAATTGAAGGGTTGATATTTGTCTCACTGAGATAGGCTTCTGAATCCCTTGGAGGTTCATCTTTCTCCCTTCTTCATTTACACATTCTAAATTTTTATGGTAATGATCGAACTTATTTTTATAAGCAGCTAACCAGTCCATACCAACCAATAGGTCATAATATCTTAGGGGAAGTAAGTTAAGGGTCGCTTGGGTGGGAAATCCATTCATTATGAATTGGCAAGATGGTATGACCTCTGCTACTTTTCTTTTGGTTCCAGTCGCTAGTTGTACCAACCATGTCTTAACATGTCTAACTGGCTGCAGTTTACACTTATCAACAGTCTGAGAGGCCACATAACTATTAGAACCAGGGTCAATTAAAATAGAAACTAGATGGATGGCGATCATACCTTCCATCTCCACCACTGAAGCTTGGTGGTCTTCTTAGTTATTATCTAGGGATGCATAAATCCGTGGGATGCTCCTAACCACATCATTGACCATGGTAGATTCTTGGATGTTGTAGGCTCTCCTACTGTGATGTTGTCCACGTGAACAACTCCTCAGTAGATGTTCTTCTCCACAACCCCAACATTTCAAGGTTTTTCTCTTTGGGTTATCAGTCTTTCCTAGGGTTGATTCAAAAGGTTTATTTCCACTCTGGGAGGGGAAATTTTTTTGATTCTCACTTCTAGTAAGAAGGATCATCGTAGATTCCTTCCCGTATTTATTAAATCTTGAAGATTTAAACCCCTTCTTCTTGAATCTCGAACTACTATTTTTCTTGAAGTTTTTCTTAGACTGTTTCCATGAAAATTCCTTCTCATGGATTTCTTTCACATTCCTAAGGTCTTCCCACCAAATGGAATCCTTTCCTTTCAGGTTGTAGATGGATATTCGAGCCTTCAAGTTTTTATAGTGGTCATGGTCTCTTAAGTACTTCGTTAAACTAAGCAACAAAGCTTCTTCTTATTCCCCTTTCTTAATCTCTCCGTCGAAATAGGATGGTTTGTCTTTCTTGAAGTCTTCAGGATCACAACCTTTGGAATGCTTCTGTTTCTTTGCTTTCCTTTGAGAATATGAGTTGGATTTTCTACTAGAGGACCCCTCAGAGTTTCTAGTTTCCTTTCCAGAGGACTCTCCCAATGAGTTCCCCCTATCTTTAGGTTGGACCTTCCTTGAGGTACTCCTCCTAGTGTGGCCACTTATGGGACCATGTTTTCGTATCTCAAGTGGACTTTGACTTCTCTTCATATGTCATTGGTCAACATGACTAGTTGCAGGTCCTTACTGCAGCTACCTCTGTATATCAGATAAGCCCTACATCAAGACTACATTGACTTTCATTTGTTTCTCTTGCTCCTTTATCAATCTCTCATTGTCATCCTTGTAACTCTATAATTTGGCCATAAGGTTCCTTATAGTTTCAGTTAGATCCGGAGGGGTCACCACCTCCCTTCTCTCGTCAAACTCTTTGTCTCTATTGTGGGAGCCATCCCCCACTTCATGGTGCATTGCCATCCTTTATTCTTGTGATTTCCCATGATTCACTGATGGATGGAGTGTTGACAAAACACTTACTATTAGCTAACATTCTATTAGTTCATGAACAACACATAGTTCATTTTTCTTAAATACACACACACAATAGAAAGTTTTCATTCTTTTATTTAGTAATAGTTTAACCATAATCTTTAGGAAAGAGGTAAGGTAGGGCGTCACCATTAATATTTGATTTAAACATGGTTTTTAAGAGACTCGTCCATGATCCCAAGCAAGCCAAGTGTTGTAACCATGCTCTTATACCAATTTGTAACACACCCATGGTGGGTCGTTGAAATTTAATTTTTTTTAACTATCTCAAATCCTCCATTCGGGGTATTTATCACCTTATACTCATCCAGAGAGTTCCAACCACGGTGTTCGTGCTCAAAACCAAGTTCAGAACTAGAATATAGACCTCTCCCAAGTTCCTTGGGTGTTCATTGGTCAGGGGCACGCGAATTTCACGTGGATCCAACTCAATAAGCTCCATCTCGATTCCTCCGATGTCCTAGAGCTTCCATCATTCCAAAATCTATGGTGGAGATCCATGCCCCAACCAATCCAATGACTGTGCTTGATCCTTGGCTAACTCACAGGCTAGCAGGGAATTCGACGTTCGACCTTCGGATTGAAATACAGGCCTAGCCCCTTCCCTCCATATACACTCGTATATCAGCGCGGGCTATGACCAGATACCAAGACAACATGTGCCAAGAGAAGCACTATGTGAATCCTCTGGAGTGGAAAATATATGAAGTTCACAATTCGACACCACATGCTCTCAAATAATTTGACAGCCCTGATCCACTTCAGGACTACGGGCTTCGGTAGGTTCTCGAGTCTTCACACACACAAACCTTGGGAGTGAAATCCTTCCAGAGAGTCGGATATTATGAAACGTGTCATCCTCTATTAAATGGTCATGATGAACTCTGACACTTCGGCCTTTGGGAGTTTTTGTGTCACAACACCCCTATCCTCCCAAAGCAGTCAACGTACATGTTATTCTTGAGTTTATGTTTTAAGGCTATAAAACATACCGTAAAGGAATCCGTAAATGATTTAAAGAAATGGTTCGGGAATAAGGAATCAAAGAAAGATCAGAGAAGATTCAGTTTCTCAATTTCCTCTGTCTTGCTTCCTGTTTTTCTTGGATGCTAATGTCTCGCTCAAGCAGCCCATGATCTTTCTAACTCAACCCGGTTAGTTGTTGTTTGTAAAATAGTATTAAATAAACTCGGGGCAATACGGGTTTGATCCTGAAGGCCTGGTTCAACGTTGGGTTGTCTGCTACTAGGGACAATCATGGATGATAAAACTTTATTTGTTTGTAAAAGGATTTCAATCAATTTGTTACTTCAAATTTTCTAGAGATGAGAACAATAAAAACAATTTTAAAATTCAAAACAGTAATGTGAACACATTCAAGGCCGTTTCCTGGATTTGTAACAATTTCGGGAATCGTAAAATAACAAATAAACACTACAGAGAAATATGAGGTTTTAATCAAGAAAGAATCTCATATTTCAATAGACAATGGTGAAAGAATAATGAGGTTTCTAACCAGAGTTAAGTATTAAGGAACAAAAAGTTTTACAGGTCTTAAAATTACTAAAGCAATTTCATAGGAAAGACTGTAAACCATTTAACATCCAAACCAATCTGAAATATAAAACAATGATGTATATAACTTCAAATTGATTACTCGTTAGAAGAACATTGAAAGGAAAAATTCAACAAAGTTTAATAAACAAGGTGAAGACACATAGTTACAAATTTGCAGGATCCAGAATCTTGTTTGTGATCTATATTCTGATGTATTTGAAAACTGATATTACAAAATGGCTCTCTCCAAAATTTCTGAAGCCTTTTCTCAGCCTTTAGAAACTATATTTATACATTTTCATCAAAGCTTCTTGCTGGTGACTAACCAACTTCCTAAAATTTCGGTTACATAAAAATAATGTCAACCGTTTACAATTTCTTTTAAATTTCTAATAATAAAAACATTTAAAAAGGTCTTAAGCTTGCGTTGACGAACTTCCTTTTTTTGCATCAATACACTGAATGCATTTCCCTAAAAACTTCATAAATATCTTGGGAGCATCGGGTATCTCATTTGCTTCAAATGAGAAAAATCTCTTCTGCAATTTGGGCAACCGAATTTCTATCATTCTTTCTGTAAATTTAACAATTTTCAACTTTAGACTTGAAGTCACCATCCACTTGTTGATCTTTGTGATGTTGATCAATTTAATGTTTGAAATCTCTACTTTCTTTTCCTCCATCTCTTCTCTAAACCTCAGCTAGTGCTTGGCAATATTGATTTCGCCTAACAATCCAGAACAGTCATCTATTCCGATATTCAATGAATCTCTTTCAAAGAGATCGAAGATTCCATGGCAATCCTCATTAACTTCTCTTGTGATTCGTTTATATTTAGCCAGTTTTTCTTCCCACACTTTTATCATTATGTCCCCTTTAACCTGTTTAGAAATAGATAATTTCTGAGTCTTTCCAATTTCTTCCTTTGATGAGAAAGCCACTGCCTTCTGAAAAGTTGTTCTAGCTGCTTTCGCCTCCCTTTCTTTCTAGAACAGATTCTCCAAAGACTTATTTGATTCCTGAAAATAATTCTGGATTATTTCCAAATTTAAGAACACTTTCTGTTTTTCCTCCTCTATTCTTACATATATCTCCAATGCCTGTATCCTGAAATTTTCAAGTTCTACTACCTGGTTAGTAAAAGAAACAATATTATCTTGCAAATGTTTGTTCTCTTCTCCCAGCTTTTGAACCTGTTCCTGTGTGACCTGTATTAAGTGTTTTGCCTCATCCAAGACTTTATTCAATTTATGGATTTCTTGCATATCCTTTAGTCTAGCTTGTTCTAGACCCTTCTGTATTCCCCAACTAATATTTCTTTCATTTTCTTTTAGTTTGTCTTGCAACTGGATTATTGTTTGGTCTTTCTGTTCAAGCAGAGTTGTTAAATTGCCTACAGAATACATGTTTGTTGATGCTATAGCACCCATTGTACCTGCTATTTCTGTAGAAAATTATCCATCCTTGAGTTTCTTCCCATCTATAATAACTCTATGCTTTTTAATCATTCCTTTTCCTCTAGGATGAATTTCTTGTTTCAAGACTGCTCTTCGCTTTTTGCTCAAAACGTAATCTGATGGGGGGATTTCATATCTTGAAATCGTCTCTAGGTCACTGACATATAAAACTCCTTCATGGGGGGTTTCGAAAGTCGACTGTAACAGAGTTAAAGAGGTGATAGGACTACCAAGTTCTGTTGGAGTTGTTCCTCCTATCTTTTCTGGAACATTCTTCATGATTTCTGGAATTGTTTCTGGTTCTTTTCCCTTATCCATTCCCGATTCTTTTGTTTGAGAACCCTCTGCATCTTGAGAAGGTATCTCAATATTCTTCCACATACCTTTGTCATTTAATTTACCCTGAGTATTAGTTTCAAACCCTAGAGGGGGTTCTTTCTGTTTCGGCGATGGGGTCGAAATTTCACCCTGTAAATTCTT
>JASDQU010738504.1:270351-287471 GCA_032191745.1 Picea mariana | reverse complement strand
AGCTAAGTATTAAGGAACAAAAAGTTTTACAGCTCTTAAAATTACTAAAGCAATTTCAGAGGAAAGACTGTAAACCATTTAACATCCAAACCAATCTGAAATATAAAAGATTGATATATATAACTTCAAATTGATTACTCGTTAGAAGAACATTGAAAGAAAAAATTCAACAAAGTTTAATAAACAGGGTGAAGACACATAGTTACAAATTTGCAGGATCCAGAATCTTGTTTGTGATCTATATTCTGATGTATTTGAAAACTGATATTACAAAATGGATCTCTCCAAAATTTCCGAAGCCTTTTCTCAGCCTTTAGAAACTATATTTATACATTTTCATCAAATCTTCTCGTTGGTGACTAACCAACTTCCTAAAATTTCGGTTACATAAAAATAATGTCAACCGTTTACAATTTCTTTTAAATTTCTAATAATAAAAACATTTAAAAAGGTTTTAAGCTTGCGTTGATGAACTTCATTTTTCCGCATCAATAGACTGAACGCATTTCCCTAAAAAATTCACAAAGATCCTGGGAGCATCGGGTATCTCATTTGCTTCAAATGAGAAAAATCTCTTCTGCAATTCAAGCAACCGACTTTCTATCATTCTTTTTGTGAATTTAACAGTTTTCAACTTTAGACTTGAAGTCACCATCCACTTGTTGATCTCTGTGATGTTGATCAATTTAATGTTTGAAATCTCTACTTTCTTTTCCTCTAGCTCTTCTCTAAACCTCAGCTGGTGCTTGACAATATTGATTTTGCCTAACAATCCAGAACAATCATCTGTTCCGATATTCAATGAATCTCTTTCAAAGAGATCGAAGATTCCCTGGCAATCCTCATTAAATTCTCTTGTGATTCATTTATATTCAGCCAGTTTTGCTTCCCACATTTTTATCATTATGTCCCCTTTAACTTGTTCAGAAATAGATAATTTCTGAGTCTTTCCAATTTCTTCCTTTGATGAGAAAGCCACTACCTTCTGAAAGGTTTTTCTAGCTGCTTTCGCCTCCCTTTCTTTCTGGAACAAATTCTCCAAAGAATTATTTGATTCCTGAAAATAATTCTGGATTATTTCCAAATTTAAGAACACTTTATGATGTTCCTCCTCTATTCTTACATATATCTCCAATGAATGCATCCTGAAATTTTCAAGTTCTACTACCTAGTTAGTAATAGAAACAATCTTATCTTGCAAATGTTTGTTCTCTTCTCCCAGCTTTTGAACTTGTTCCTGTGTGACCTATATTAAGTGTTTTGCCTCATCCAAGTCTTTATTCAATTTCTGGATTTCTTGCATATCCTTTAGTCTAGCTTGTTCTAGACCCTTCTGTATTCCCCAACTAATATTTCTTTCATTTTCTTTTAGTTTGTCTTGCAACTGGATTATTGTTTGGTCTTTCTGTTCAAGTAGAGTTGTTAAATTTCCTATAGAATACATGTTTGTTGATGCTATAGCACCCATTGTACCTGCTATTTCTGTAGCAAATTCTCCATCCTTGACTTTCTTTCCATCTATAATAACTCTATGTTTTTTAATCATTCCTTCTCCTCTAGGATGAATTTCCTGTTTCAAGACTGCTCTTCGCTTTTTGCTGAAAAAGTAATCTGATGGGGGGATTTCATCTCTTGAAATCGGCTCTAGGTCACTGACATATAAAACTCCTTCATGGGGGGTTCCGAAATTCGACTGTAACGGAGTTAAAGAGGTGATAGGACTACCAAGTTCTATTGAAGTTGTTCCTCCTATCTTTTCTGGAACATTCTTCATGATTTTTGGAATTGTTTCTGGTTCTTTTCCCTTATCCATTCCCGATTCTTTTGTTTGAGAACCCTCTGCATATTAAGAAGGTATCTCAGTATTCTTCAACATACCTTTGTCATTTACTTTACCCTGAGTATTAGTTTCAAACCCTGGAGGGGGTTCTTTCTGTTCCGGCGATGGGGTCAAAATTTCACCCTGTAAAATCTTAGGTAGGCAGCTTTGCCTATGGCTTTGAAAAGATGCAAACCTAGCCTATGAGTCAGGTGGAAAGACCTGGACTCTATTCAGCACTTCTTCATAAGACTTAACATTTTTAAATATATCATCATAAACAGAAACTTCATGTTCATATGCCTTTAAATTACAATGTATGTAATGCCTACTTATTATTTGGTAAGGGTCATATTTTATGTACTCAATATTTACTAACTTCACTTCTTCCAATGACTCGGCCTCTACCTTAGAATGGCCCAAATTTGATAAATGAAATTTCCCAATATGAACAGGGAATGATGGCCATGCTTTTTTCTGAAGTGCTTTTAATTCCAATCCAACACCGCCCTTGGCTATCTAATGAGCTACTTCTCTGCATACCAATTTGTCTGGTAAGAATTTTGAGAGTGCATGAGGGGGAATGGAACAGCCATAAACCCTAATATAGGAAAAAAATTCCTCAATAAACCAGTCGACAACTGATTTAAGACTTTCTATGACTGCATCAGAAATGCGAGGGGGTTCGCATACAAAAAATAATTTGTGCATAGGAATAATGACAAAATGAAAAACCTCATAAAATGCCTCTTTAGCATTTTCTTCCCAAAGGGCTGAGTGGTATTTATGAACAGGCTCTAGGAAGGAAGTACTCCAACTCCAATTCATTAATGGAAAGGGGATCATAAAACAAATTGCATCCATAATATATGCAGACATATAAAAAGACATTGGTTGGCCCTTTGACTTGGCTGCTTTGTAATTTAAAATTTCTTGCGTTAGGTTATCCGACAAAATTTTATGCCAGTTAAAACCATTTCCTTCTGAAACTTCCTCTAAGAAGGGTACCCAATCTGCATGAAAGTGACAGGGATCTTTTCTCCCGAAAAGCCTGCATAACATCATGGCTATATAAACCATATATTCGTTTAAAGAGGCTATAGCATAAATCCCATGAGTATCAGCCCTAAACTTTGCTTCAGACCTCGCCCATCCTCTAATCATGTCGAGATATGTGTGGTCTACCTCAATACATTCCTTTCTCTAAAACTCAGTTAAAAATTCAGCATTAAAGGTATGTTTATGATTCGGCAAGAGTTTATACATTACTTCAATGTGCTCAGGCCTGAATGAGCCGACGATAGCTCCTTGCTCATTCTGAATGCTCCTTGTAGGGATATCTACCTTATCCAAAGCCTAGCTGATCATATCAATATATGCCACCAGCCTCGGACGTGCAACAACCTTATGAAGCTCAGACTCAGCAATGTCCCGGAGATGATTTTCAGAATCACGGTCAACATTCTTTAGCTCGTACTCCAGCAATTCAAAAATTCGAGTCCATGATTTGATGGAGTTTATGGCGTGTGGAGTAGTATCAGAGATAATATCACCTTCCTATATGTCTTTGTTTTTCTTCGATGCCTTTTTAGGTTCCATGGCTTTGCGTTTGACTTGAAAACTTGTCACAGAAAGTGGATGAAGGAGCTTAGCTTAAAATGAAAATACAGACGTTCGAACGTTTACTTAGAATATATTTTAAAAATGGTGAGATTTGCACAATTGTCACAAATTTAAAGCTCTTAATGCAAAAGATATTTTTGGAGATATGCATTTAATGTCCGTACTTAGGCACTCTCAGCTTTTCAAATAAAATGAGAAACTTACTTAATCGAAAAACGAAGCATTAATGAACACTTAAAGAAAGATTAACTTTAAACCTGTTTTAGAAAGATGATTTATTATCGTTAATTATGGATTAAATCTGAAAACATCACTTTTTGGGGTTTCGGAAGTCTTCATGTCGAAAGGTATGTCGTCAAAAAAGCCCGATCGTCGAAATCGTGATGTTTTGATTAAGATTTAAACAGTTTTTGTTACATTAATTAATTGATATTAAACATTATCGGGATTTCAGAAATCCTGATGTCGAGATGTATGTTATCAAAGAAGTCCGATCCTCAAAATCATGAAATCGCGACGGCTTGTTTGTTTTAAACAAGACTTAACTTATCTTAATTAACTGAATAATCATGATTAGGGCCAAAACATAATTAGTTTAATCTAATGTGATTTATGAATCGGGGTTTCGGAAATTGGGATTTTGAGAAACATGATGACAAGAGACGCACTCTCATAGAACCATGAATCCTGAAATCGCGACATAATTATGTTAACCTTAAACCTTTCTTAGAAGAGACTAAACTAATTCATGTTTTAATCAAGTTTTAAACGTATCGGAAAATTGGGGATCGGGGTTTCGTGATTTAATTTGCATCAATCATCTATTTGCGGAAAACCCTGAATCCTGATTTCCTTAACGTTTAAATTAAAAAAAATCGCAAATTTAAAATTACAATCCATTTTAAAAAATATTTCAAAGAGTGTTGGAAAACTTATATTTTTGTAAAATTTTATCCATTTGTTATCCAAAAATAATCAATAAAAAGGTATCACGAAATTAGAAATGACGAAATTCTTATTTTCAGAAAGCCGAAACCCAAAAAATAAAAATCTAGGCCTTAAGGACGAAAATTAAGCTTTGTTTCAACAGTCGGGATGACTACATCGTAGATCCGATGGCTAGGATAGGACCCGAAGGATCCCTACATCTACAATCCTAGTCACTTCATGAATTCAAGCTTTGGGAGTTCTGCACACTCCACCCTCGCTTCCTTTCGAAGTACCTTTTCTCTGAAGCACACGGATCTCCGCCATGTGTTCCTATGGATCCAATGGTCTAGATCTTCTTCGCTACTTCGGGCTTCAGAAGTTTTTGAAGCTCGACACTTCAAATCCTCCAAAATGTCTCTTCTCTAGAGTTAACAATCACTTCCATGTGCCTCCCTGTGCCAACGGCTAGGATCTACTCCAGCACTTTGGCACTTCAGGTCCCTTTGGGCTCTCTACGATACTACACCCCAAATCCTTTGGGGTCCCGAAGTCCTGGGCTCTCGTAGTTCCAGTCCCTTCACCAACCACATTGGCTAGGTGGGAACATACTAGGGTCTGAAATGTGGATGGGTCAGGGGCGACATGTGCCCTCACCCGGGATGACATGTGTCAGATTCCAAAGGCTCTATGGGTATGTGATGCACATGAATCTAGGTGGTGTGTGGCTCATCAAGATTAAATCCACATCACCGTGGATGGAGTCACTGCACCTTGTCACTCTAGCCTAATTGTCTTTCAACATCCCTCATATCTCACGGTCAAGATCCGACCAATACCGATTTGTTCACAGATTGATGATTCACAGTGATTGTGGGGTCACAACATGCTTTCTCTTTATCGGAGAGCTCAATCTCCGCAATCTAAAAAGTGCTCACCCGAATCGGTCTAATCGTGGTATTTGATCCTCCACCTCGATGAGATCAATGAAGCTGGTTGATTGCAGGCCATGAAATAGCACGTCCATTAATTTCCACTAATTTCACCTTCGCACTCCGCAATGATTCCCAACCATCAATTTTTGTTCACGGATCGACAGTTCATAGTGATTGCGGGACCCAATCTTCGCAATTTGGGTAGTGCTCACCCAACTCTGTCTAATCATGGTCGTTTATCTTCCATCTCAACAAGATCAATGACGTTGGTTTATTATGGGTCGTGAACTAGCATGTCCGTTAGTTTCACCTTTGCGCTTCGCAATGATTCCCAACCATCGATCTAATCGAGTGGCTGGCGTTTGGTTTGTTAACTCCAGTGGGTCTTTGAGTCGATATGATGACTAAGATAGGTTTTCCTCCCAATGAATGGCTCACATTCATATCCTCTATCAGGTTCTCTATTCATCTACGACTCTTGTTACTTGGGGATTTCAAGTAACCTTGACCATCGTGAAGTTTGACATCCTAGGGCGTCGAACTCCAGAACTTCGAAACCATTATGAACTAGCCCTTTCGGGCTTAGTGTAAGGTTCCTATACCTAGGTCACATGGACCTTTAGAGGAATCTCAAGCTATGATATCTACTCTTGGCTGAGTTTTGGTTAAGGCCATGGGTGCAGGTTCAAGGTCTTTCAGGGTATTGGTTTGAAGGAAATGCCTTCCTAATTCCCAGAACCTTAAATTCTGAAACAGGGCGGGGTAAACGCGTGAGGTTACCGAGAAGGTAGTAGTGTCAAGAGGGTTTCTATGACTCTGGAGCTGTGAGGTAGCTCCCTGGGGAAAACACCTTCGATATTTAAACTGGAGCATATGGGAAAAACATAAGTATAATTTCTCAAGGAAGCCAACGTATACACATAGCTTAACCATTTCAATGAAGAAACCATTTACAGATATGTAAATACATGCATGCAACAATTAATTCCCAATTCAACACATAGAGTATGAAAACACTTATCAGAACTAGATAATGTGATGCGACTTTTGGAAGGGATGCCTGTTTCCAACCAACCATAGGCTCAATCACTCCTAACAGATTTACCACTGGCCACCCCCAAGCTAGACCATGATGCTTTGATATTGAATCTTTTCTCCTGGCTCAACGAAAGTTAGGGACGAAGGTTACTCTCCTTCTCTTGGTACATAAATAGATAGGCACGAAGGTTACTCTCCTTCTCCCGACTCAATCATAGATAGGGACGAAGGTTACTCTCCTTCTCCCAAGTTAGTCTCTATTTCCTGTGATCAGAACACACTCTTTTCACAGTTCTTCCTCGAACTTGAGAGCTCAGTCCCTCGCCTCTGCACTCTTCGTAGATCCCCTCCCCTAACCCTCACGCTTTCCTTTCTTTCCTTTTCCAACAAGATGGTGTGTGGCCCGAGTTCCCAGTCCGTGGTCATGTCTAGAAGCCTTACAGATGGGCATTCTGCCCCATCCCCTCATTAACTCCTGAGGAGATCTTCCCACCTACTAGCCTGACTGTAATTCATTCTTGGGTCAGAGAGTTGTTTTGATCCTGAGAAATTAAATCCAACAAGGTATTGTTTCGGTGGAGGTTAATGCAACCATTCCTGGTCCCCTCCACCATCACTTTCCTAGCATTCGTGGTCTCTCTTAGCACAACCCCTCTCCAACAATTATGCAACAAATATCCATTTTCTATTAAAATAACAGAATTTACATTCATCGACCTTTCATACAAAGGTCCATCAAATCAAACATTCATACCTTTGAGTTTTCCATAGTTCATTGGCCAATATAGTTATATTTACAATTTGGGGAAACAAGGTGTTACAGTAATTGTATCAATGACGTGTCATCCATCCTCGATGGTAGATAATCTATGTGGAAAGTCACCTATGACACAGAAGCCAAAACTCCAACTACTTCCTCTATGTCTAGTGTTTTCTCTAGTCACCATGCTTGATTTCTTGCTGCTACAGATTGTGCTCCAACCTTCCGCAATGCCATTCATTTTTCTGTGATGGATTCATGGACTGTGTTTGTGTCTATTCTCTGGTAACTGTAGCTCAGATCTGGTTCTTTCAAATTTTCTCTGGTTCTCTCTGTTTTGCTCCCACTTGCATGAAACAATGTCTTAGACTTAATTAATTCCTCTTGGTTTTGTTCTTTTGTGCCAACTGGACATGTCTCATCCAGCCTTAACTTCCTTTTCCAATATGCCACCATGGTTGATGAGTTGTTTCATAAAGGCATCCTTACTACCAAATCCATCGTTTAATTTTTCCCTCGTACTGCCACTTTGTCGTGATCTACGATGGCTTTTACCATTTAATATTATACAACTTATTTATGAGTTATCACTCCCACTTCGCAGTCATTGTTTCCGTTATTTAATTCTTTTAACGGTCTTGTCATTTCCAAACTACAAAAATGTTCTTGCTTTTGTATTTGTGTTCTTCGCAGTCTTTCCCTTCAATGTATTTTCTTCGAAATTGACATAGTTCTATTCTGATGTGTTAGAACCATTCCTTATGTGCAATTTATTATTCCTTGGTACTCTAATATGCTTTTTTTGTTTTGCTATATTTCCTTTTTATTTGATTTTCTTCCTTTTTCTACTTTTTTTTCTTGGTTTTCTTGCTACTATGGTACAACTACTATAATACATGTTTTTTGCCACAACCCAAATTACTACATAGACTTTCATCTATCTATATAGAGTTTCAGCCAACTTTCATTCACCATTCCTCCAAATACTTCTCCATTCAATGTTTCCAACCGTGCAACACATGTTTTTGTTACCTGTTGAATCACATAGGGTCCTAACCAGTGCATTCTAAACTTTCCTGGATGCTCCATAAACTTCTTGTCATAGAGTAATACCAAATATCCTACTTGAATTTTTTTTGGTTTGATGTGTCGATCATGTCAATCCTTCTCTCTTTATTTATGAACGCATTGATGGAAACCTACGACAAATAGGTCTGCTTCAAGCTATACCAACTATTATTGTCTCTCCTCTACTACACCAAAATATGATAGATTAGTGATTGTTGCAATGCACATGCTAAGGGAGAATAAACTCCATAGGAATCACTACTTCTTTTCCATAGACCAATCTAAAAGGTGTATTCCCTGTCAACTTATTACTTGTAGTCATGTAAGCCCATAACACTATAGGAACTCTTAAGTTCCAATCGTCTCTCCCTACATTGCAAATTTTTGTCAAATCATTTTCCAAGATCTTGTTAAAATCTTCAATTGTTCCATTAGCTTGAGGATGATATGGGGTACTCTTTTGATGATGTATTTGGAACTCCTTAGTCAATGATGCAATATTCTTGTTTATAAAGTGTGTGCATTGATCACTGAGTAATATGCGTGGACAACCAAACCTTGTGACTGCATTCTCAAACAAAAACCTCACAGCAGTATCTACAGTGCAATCTATAACTAGTGATACTTCTACCCATATTGTCAAGTACTCTATTGTAGTGATTATGTATCTCACCCCTGATATTCTTGTTTGTGTATTGATTGGCCCCACGAAATCTATATCCCATTTCCCAAATGCTTACAATGTAATCTGTGGATTCAAAGGATTTTAATCCCTCCTGGATGGCTTTCCCACTCATTTGCATACATCACATGACTGACAATACTCCTTCGCATCTTTGTGAAGTGTAGGAAACCAAATACCTACGAACAAAATATTTTGTGTAGTTTCTCTCCCTGCATAATGTCCTCCTGCAACCCCATCATGTGCCTCTTCAAGTATCATCGATCTCTCATGTTCCAACACACAATGCCTCAATATTCCATTTGCACCCAAATTCTATAGATTCCCCTCAATCAACTAGTAATCTATTGCTTTCACTACCAGTTGCTTCTTCTATGTAACCTTCATGTCAGATGGAGCCATACCTGTACTTATAAACTGCACGATATCCAAGAAGTAATCATCCACCATCTTTACTGCAAATAACTATGCATCTGGGAAGCTATCATCTAAATTATATGTATCTTCACCTGAAAACATGTGCGATAGATGATATGTTCCTGTGTTCATCTTCCATGGTTTCACTACAACCTCAAATTCATATTCCTAAAAAAATAATAACCATCTGCATATTCTCCCCCCCAACACTGGATTGTTGACTAAGTATTTTAATGAAGAATGGTTTGTATACATTTAAAGTGAGAGCCTAATAGATAATGCATGAATTTTTGTAGCGCATAGACCATAGTCAATCCTTCTTGTTTTGTGGTCATATAATTCTTCTCTGCTATAGACAACTTCCTGCATGCGAAAGAAATTTAGTGATCTATGTCTCCCTCCCATGGTTGGGATAGTACTGCACCTAATGCTATGGGTGATGCATCTACATGTACATGGAACTCTTTTTTCCATTATGGAAAAATCAAAATAGTCCACGTTCCACTGGAATTTTTCTTCCTTCTTCAGTAACTTTTCCATTAGTTCTATGATCTATGCATATCCTTTGATAAATTTCCTGTAATAGCCTATATGAAGCAGAGTTTCCCTCAACTATATGAATGATGTAGGAGGTTCTAACTCTAGAATTGCTGTGATCTTGGTTGTATCTACTAATAATTCTTGTTTGCATACTATATGTCCCAATAGAATTCCAAACGATGCACAAAAAATACACTTCTTCAAGTTTAGTGAAATCTAACACTGTCTGCATTGGTCCAACATTAGACTAAGTACTTCCATATGATCCTACAGCAGATTGAACACAACCCAATCATCCAAGTATACTTCAAGAAACTTATGGCTGAACTCCTTGAACACTACAACCACTATTCTAGAAAACACCACAGGGGAATTATTTAATTCAAATGGCATTAATATATATTTATAACTCCCCCACTCAGTTGAAAAAGTGGTCTTATGCTTGTCCTCCTATGCAATTTTTATCTAATGGTATCCCAAGAATCCATTTGTGAAAGAACAAGTTTATTGGCCTCCTACGTTCTCCAGTACCTCATCTATGAATGGTGTTGGGAATGGGTCATGTAAGAACGCATCATTTAGCTTCCATAGATCCATGCAGATCTTGATTCCTCTTATCTTCTTGTCCTTCACCACAATTGGATTGATCCACTCATATTCTTCTACTGGTTTTATGATTCCTACGTCTATCATCATGTCTATTTCAGCCTTCACATTCTCCTTGTACCTCAGATTTAAACTATAAGGCCTCTCTCACACTGACTTGGCTCCTGGTTTTAGTGGGATCGTCATCTCGCCTAAGTCTCTTTCTATTCCCTTCATCTCTGAAAATTTCATTGGGAATAAGTCCTGATATTCTCGCAATAATTTTGCAATCTTCTCGATTGTCTCATCACTCCAGTAATCCCTTATTTGCACCAAATTGGGATTATTTTTTCTCCCAATGTTTACCTTCCACGTCTTTATTGGTTGTGTATATGTGACGGATTCAAGCTCTATCCCTTATACTATTCGTTCTCCTTTTGTCTTAGGTACTTGTATATTTCTGGGATTCTCTTCATCATTTTCTTCCTTAGCCACATTGTAACACTCCAATAAATCGTGGATAGTCATCTTATCTCTGTGTGCATTGCATACTAGTACCACCTCCATCATCCCTTCTTCTAAGAATAACTTCATTTGAATAGCCTATAGTGTTGCATCTATTGATGGAGATTCATGTTCAAATTTAAATGTAATTTTGAACCTCTGGACCAACTCTTCCCATATTGTTTTCTCCCTATGCATTTCCCCAAATACCAATTCTTTGGAATTTTTTCCAGTGTGTGTATAAATATGTGCATCCATTATGTTTCTAGTACTGAACTCCATAAATCCCTACATTGTTAAACATGAACAGCTAGATCACTCTTTCATGTATACTTCTGCGCAATATTTTCTTCCTTGGTGCCAAACCTTATTTTCATTACTCTACTACAATGTGACCAGTATTTAATTCCCTCTCTATGTGCACCCCACCATTTGGCTGGATTCTCTTTTAGGGAAACATCTAGTGCTAACAACCTTTGTTGTTTGGGGACGTGCAACTCAAATTTCTTTAAAAAACAACTTATGTTGATTAATCCATCATACCTTGGCATATCACATAGCTTTGTTCCAATCCATTGCAAGGAGCAAGTGATACATTCACATTGTTTAGTTGACACTTCATGCATTCTTTGTTGTCAATGCTCTATCCCTTCTTCAAAATCTGATACACACTAAATGATACTTCGTCACCTTAGCACACCATCTACTGTAGGGTTGACATAATCATCCATTCACTCCGTCATGTTACATAAGTTGTCAATGTCATTCCCTCTGGATGGATCTATGTATATCTGTCCTTCTAACGGGTCCAAGGGTGCAGTATCTTTCAAATATCCAACTTCAAATATCATCTCCCTCCTCTTCAAGTTGATGATCGCATGACTATCAAAATCCCTTTCTAGTCCCATTAGTGTTGGATATGGTTCACTATCATCCATGATCTTAATTACCTCAAAGTCTACCATGTTGCACATCCCATCTATGTTCACAGGTACTTCTATCAAACGACCAATCAATACCATTTTGTATTGATTCACGATCCTTAGTTGAACATGAGACCATACTAGCTTGGGTTTTCCCATCAGCTCCCATGTCTGCTTAGGTAAAACATTCACATCAGACCCCAAGTCCAAGATAACATTATTGACATCATACTCCCCAATTTTTGCGTTGAATATGAATTCTTCATTGGTCCTTTTCCTACATAGTACCAATTCTACCATCCTTTGCATGACAAGAGTTTCCCTTCCTCATGCACAATGATCAATCATGTCATATAGTTTACTCAACGTAGTTTCATCCTTAATGAGATCTACACAACATTTTAGGAATATTTTTAGCGTACTAACCTTTCGAATTGGTTTCTATGGTACAACATGATCTTCTATTTGAGGCGCAGCTATCATTTACACTCCCCAATACTATTTGAGTACTTATTTCTTTCTCTCTGATATGTCTCCTTTTCTTGTTTCGGATCAAAGGCTGGCATAGGCCTTGTTGAATTTCTTACCCACTGTTCATTATGCTTTCCTTCATTCATCATATCAGACCCTTTTCTAGCTCCTCCGCATGTAAAAAATACTATTCTTGGTCCTTCATTGCATCTTTCAACTAATATTTTCTGTACATTTTGGTCTGAATTCTAGTTTTGGTTTCCTTTGGCCTGCCATTTCAAAACATGTTGGGGACAATATTTTGTCACATGGTCCAGTTCCCTACAGTATGTGCATGTTGTACATAGATTCTGATAGTCATGAGCCAAGTTTCCAGGTTTATTACAATTATAACATATAATCGGTCCTCTTCCTCCTCTACCAAAATTCCCTATTCCTCAGCCTCTGTGAAAGTTTCCTTTGTTCCATGGATTGAAGCCTCTTTGAGTATTATATTGCAGACCACCCCCTTTTTATACAACATTCTCCTCCTGAATCATGTACATATATGATGTGTGCTCCCTCATTAATTCGAATGCATGGAAATCCTTATCTTCATGTCCCACCGACTTGCAAAAATTGCAAAAAACGTTCCTTGGGGTACTCAGATACTTCTGTAGTGATGGAAACTTAGTTGGGTGATGACTCTATTTCTTACATATCTTGTAATATCCTCCTCCTCGTAATGGATTTGACGCTCTCGTTGCCAAGTACTGCACGAATGTCAGGCATTCGTTCTTGTGATGGCCTTCAGTCCTAAATTTGTTACACCATACTTTCTTGCACCTTTGTCAGTTCTACCAATTGAATCATCAATGCAACAAACTATGTCTAAACCTACACCATTCCTCCATTCTCTCCTATAGGATATGATTCCAATTTCATTGCAATTTCTATTGCCTCGAGATGCAACGTAACCTTTTGTAGGATCAACTACCTGTGAATGTGTGGTAGAAGCCTTGCAATCAACCATTTTGGATGTTTTTTATATGGGATCTGAAAATTTAGTCTACCCAACACATCTTTAAGCCTCTAGTCAAAATCTCGTACCGACTTCATTTGTACCTATTTAATCTCCTTTAGTTCTGTAATGTACCGTGATTTTGACTTTGGCTTCTTGAACTCCTTTAACAATGATTGTTTTATCTCTACCTAAGTCCTGGCCTATCCTATAGGTATGATGCTTTGTAACTTCATATACCATACTAGAGCATGTCCCTAAATGTTGTTTCCAATTGTACAATCTTCAGAGCCTCATCTTGTACATTATTTGCGACCCAAATTGTCTCGTAGTCAAACAAGTGTTGTTCTGGATTCTCTGACCCCACTCCCTGGGATTCAAGAATTCTAAGGGTGTTGTCTACCCCTGCCATGCTGCTTTGTGTATTCCCTCTTCTTGGTCTTGCTGGTTGAATTTAATTATGACTTTGACTCTGCGCACTACTTCCACTACTCTAATTTCTACTACTCTTTCCTCCCTGATTAACTACAATTACTTTTGACAAGTCTTCAACTATTATTTTTATTGTGGTGATGCACATGGGGTCGTGGATTTGACAAAGGACCTTGTAGGACTTACCGGTTCTTCTTTACTGGACTAGAATAAAAATCCTCTTCTTCTCCTCCTATATATGGTATCTCCACGACTTGGACTATTGCGCAAGGTTCTCTCCCCTTAGGCTCACCGCGCAACTCTCTGTTCTCAGCCCCAGTATTTTTACTCTTGTACCTCCTTCCTCCATGAAATAATCCAAACTCATATTCTTCCTCTAGCATACCCTCTTCTTGCATCCTCAGTCCCTCCCTTCCTTTTTCATCACTTCCTTCGTTCCATTAGATGATCCTATTGTCATCCCCTGATTCCCCTTTGTGTGTGGAGCCCCTTAGTAGATGGAGTCCATTATCATCGCACACTTTTCACATAAAATAATCTTTATTCACATACCTAATGATTACAAGAACCTCCCGTGCAGACCCTTGAAAAAGTCACTTTCTGTGACATTGTATGATTGGATACAATCTACTGGAAACTCTNTGTTATCCAACCGAAAATCAACTGCACGAGTATTTGGGTTACTTAAAATATTCAACTATTTTACCAATTCATGCATCCAATTCCTCGACATTTCAACTCTGTACCTTCTAGTTTTCTCCACTAATATTTCTAGCCACTACGTCAAAATAATTGGAAATTCGCCAAAGAAAAATTCATGAAGATCTATGTACACATAACTTTGCATCCATTGCTTGTCACTCATCCGAGGGTTTCTGTTCTCCTATTAGGAAAAATCTTTTTTCTTCCTTTCCAACCAATCTGAGATCTCTTTCTTAGTCGGCCACTAAAACATCCCCCTCAATCAAAAAATTTGGGTCCTAAAAATGGAACCATTTATTGGCACTATGCGCGTTTAGTAAGACCCCGGGTTCAATTTATCCATGACCAACAAAACCCATCAGATACCAGCCCTTTCAGCATCACCTGCTTGCGCAGATGAAGTCTCACCCAAGGTATCTATTAGGACTGCAATAACCAAGGTTCTATAGTAGTAAGGGAATGGGAGGCAATCATTCGATTCATTCTTTCTTATTATTTCTTTGCATGTAAATCTGTCTTTATTCTATATTAAATTACGTAACGATTTAGGTTCATATTATCAATATACTCCATATTACTACATAAAATTAATTTTGTGTCAGTCACGATGATTTGTGCAAAGATCAACCATAATATAACTCTAATCTACTATGCAACCATGCATAATTCATAAGCAAACACATAGAAGACATACAACACAACATTTAACGTGGTTCACCCAACTTGAGCTACGTCCACAATAGTTGGCTTATTTATTATGCTTTCGTTCAATGCTTCAGGATTGTGCAATGCACTTACATAGATGTATGATGGACATCCTTCTCTTCTCCTAGCTTAGCCACTCTATAAAGCAAGCCTCTCTCTCTGCATCATCCCTTACATTCATACACATATTCCTTTCATTTACAAATTAATAACAGGAACCGAACAGACCTTAATAGAACATAACTCGACAAAACCCTCAATATTGAACCCTTATTATCCCAACCTGTTACATATTTATACATCAAATCTAGGGATTAAAACTCTACTTGGTTCATCCCTTAAAACCCATTACATTGCATGGCTCACTTATTTAACTGGTTGTTCGGCTATTTTCTTCTTCTTTTCCATATGCATGCTGCTTTTGCACATATTTCCATCTTTAGAATGTTGATCTTTCATCCTTCCTTTTCATCCACTTTCTTCTCCTGCTTTATTCTACTTTATTCTTCTCCTTGCTTTATTCTATGTCTTATTCTGTCTACTATGCGTTGTCCTTCTTGATACATATCCTTTGCACACTTCCTCATCTTTCTTCTTCTCCTTTGTGCACCTCTTCTGCGCACTTCCTCTATACTTAGGAATTTTCTCAAAACTTTATTTCAAAACTGCTTGTCTAACAAGAATGTTACAATTGGTATTATTGGAAGGAATAATCTATCACAAGTTGAGACACTAATGGAAAGATTGGGAAACACACTCAAGGTAAATGTCTCATCTATGGAAGAGGAGGACCACCTCACCCTAGGTCTTAGGAAGCCTTAGGAAAGGGGAAAAACTTAAGAAAATGACCACTAAAGTTAACTTGGGTAAAAGGCCCAAAGGGATTGAGTTGAAACTTGATTTTACCTTATTCTTAACACTTGTAATTATTTAACTCTTAATCCCAATTTCATCCTGTATGAGTTAGTAAGGGAAGGGGAAGGCTAAGAGATAAATCCTAGAAATGTTAGTTTTTTTACTCGGGGAGGATTACAAAATAAGTGTCTGTCATAGACATGGCTAGTTGGCATAACATGAAATGTTATGATATTTTACCAACTATGCAAGAAATATGTGATTTTGAATTGTGTACATGGTATAGAATCTTATTGGTTTCTCTAACATGGTTTGAGTGGACTATGGGGCTGAGAGTGTACTACCCATTTAGGAGTACTAAATATCATATTTTATCTAGCTACTTGTATTATTTTTTGGCTTCTATGACACCACTACCGAGTGTGATTGTGTACACTAAGGACTAGGGTGGTGGTAAGATCCTTGTAGAAGGGCCTCACTAACAAGTTTGATTTTGTTCATCATTGGCTATGGTAGTAGTAACCCTTGCACACCATGCCCTAAGGGGTTTTGGAGGTGTTTTAGCCCAATAACCTCTCCACCACACCGAGGTTGATCAACTGGTATTTTGATTGATGAAAATCCTTTGGGAATTGTATGAGATATCTATGGAGAGTTCAGTGTGCCCTAATTTTTGCACCTCATTGAGCATGAACCCTACTTAGGGGGGAATACTTGTGAAAGTAGTTGCATTGGTTGGGTGGAAAATTGACCCTTAGGTGTGATTTACCCCTCACCACCCTTTGGGTAACAATCAAATCATCCAACACTAGAGCGCTAACTATTTTAGCACTAGGACTTCAATAAGAAAAGGACTATAGGTACATGTTGTCATGTTTAATTTATAAAATCTCTAGGTGTTTCTAATTAATGGTGATTAAGTTTGAAATTATTGAATAATGACATGCTTGCCTTATTTGCTAAATTGTTGTGTTTAATAAATTCTATTGATTAGATTTTGATTTCTTGGCTATGTCTTAGACTTCAAAAAGAAAAATAATTGATTCTTGAGATAACACCCTCTTGGGTTGTTATAAATGTCAACTCTATGAGTCTACCAAAACCCTAGTACACCAAATAAATATATTTAATTCT
>JASDQU010738504.1:234413-247080 GCA_032191745.1 Picea mariana | reverse complement strand
GTGTTATTTGAATAGTTGCATTAATATTTTAAAATATGTTTTTAGATGCATGCTAAATTATGGGCTTGTTTCCCCTTGGCTTATTTATATGTATGGGTTGTTTTAAATTTGATTTTTAATAGGAAAGGATTGTTGGCGCTGCACACGGTTAGTAAGACCCTAGGTTTGATTTATCTATGACCCAAAAAACCCACCAGACACCAGACCTTTTGGCATTACATGCTTGCACAGATGAAGTCTCACATGAGGTATCTATTGGGACTGTAAGAACTATGATTTTGCAATAGTAAGGGAATGGGAGGAAATCATTTGGTTCATTCTTCCTTATTATTTCTATTTGTGTAAATATGTCCTTATTCTATATTAAATTACTTAATTATTTAGGTTAATATTATCAGTATACTCCAGATTACTACATAAACTTATTGTTGTGTCAGTCATGATGATTTTCGAAAAAATCAACCATAATATAACTCTAATATACTATGCAACCATGCATAATTCATAAGATATCACATAGAAGACATACAACATAACATTTAATGTGGTTCACCCAACATGGGCTATGTCCACAACTCCTGACTTCTTTATTATGCTTTCGTTCAATGTTTCAGTATTGCACACTGCACTTACATATATGCATGATGGACATCCTTCACATCTCCTAGCCTAGCCTCTCTGCAATGCAAGTCTCTCTCTCTTTGCATCATCCCTTACATTCAAACAAAGATTCCTCTCATTTACAGACTAATAACATGAACTGAATAGATCTCAACAAAACATAACATGACAAAACCCCCAATATCGAACCCCTATTCTCCCAACCTGTTACATATTTATACATCAAATCTAGGGATTAAAACCCTAATTGGTTCATCCCCAAAAACCCATTACATTGCATGCCTCACTTAGTCAACTTGTTGTTTGACTGCTTTCCTCTTCTTTTCCATTATGCATGCTTCTTTTGTGCATCTTTCCATATTTATAATGTTGAGATATCATCCTTCTTTTTTTTCCACTTTCTTCTCCTTTTTTATTTTGTTTTATTCTTCTCCTTGCTTTATTCTTTGTCTTATTTTGTCCACTATGCATTGTCCTTATCGATGCATATCAGTTGCACACTTCCTCGTCTTTATTCTTCTCCTATGTGCACCTGTTCTACGCATTCCTCTATACTTAGGAATTTTCTCAAAACTTTATTTCAGAAATTATTTTCCAACAGGCCCCCAGCACTCACTTGTGGCTCGTCCCAAGCCACTCAAGCTTGTTTCCTACTCTTTCATTTCGCAACAAAATTTTGGGAGGTTATCTTTTCTACCTCCACTTCTTTGATTATCTTTTCCTTTGTTTATGTGATCTCCTTGGCCCTCTATGCGTTCAAACCTGTGATTTTTTCCTCTGCTTCATATGCTTCCTGTTTGAACTTCCCCTGCACAGTGGTCAGATCCCCTATTATCATCACTGCTTCTTCCTGTAGTGGTCCCAATTGTTGTTGAAGGATCTTTTGTTGATCCCTCATCTTCTCAACTTCTGCATATGCCTACCTCTAAGTTAAATGGTTTCCATACACTCCACTGGTGGAATTATAGCAACCCATTCTGTCACTTTTTGCACATGTTCTTGTTCTTCTCTTAACTTGGCCTCTATGGCCTTCATCTTAGGCTCTTAGACAAACTTTGTCCACACCCGCACACTATCTTCACAGAGTTTTTCACCACATTCACCTTCTATCCTCTTAATGTTGGAAACTGTTTTTGTCTCCATTATTTCTCTGCCTTCACGCACTTCCTATGGAGTACCTGGCATGCTCCACAAATGTAAGTCCTGAATTTGCTCCCTGAATTTATTAATGACTTCACCAATCTTTAACACTTGTTCCTCCATAATAGCTTTGAATACTATGGGGACTTTTGAAATTTCCTTGTATAGCTTTTGTATAGCTACTTGGATTTTCTACTCTATCCCCTCAGCTTCATCCTTTTCCTTAAGGGTTTTTTTCACCCTTTCTTTGGCCTCAATTTTTTCCTTTAGTACCTCCTCGACCCGACCTTCAACCTACTTCTTTTTTTGAAGCATCATGTCATATTGTTGTTGCAATTGAACCCTTTCCTCCATTATCCTTGTAAGATCCTAATGTTCTTTCTCTCCTCTATTATGAATTTATTATAATAGGACTACCTACAAGCCTTGTAGACTTCACATCGGCAACCTTGATACGACTAGGTTCATATATCCTAGTGTATTTACATGTTGCTGCAATTCGATTGTGTGTTCTGGTGCAACCCAAATCACTACATAGACTATCAGTCGTCTCAATAGAGTTTCAACCAACTTTCATTCACCATTCCTCCAAACACTTATCCATTCAAGGTTTCCAACCATGCAACACCTATTTTTGTTACCTTTTAAATCACATAGGATCCTAACCAGTGCATTCTAAACTTTCCTCGATGCTCCATAAACTTGTTGTCATAGAGTAATACCAAATATCCTACTTGAATTTTTTTTGGTTTGATGTGTCGATCATGCCAATCATTCTCTATTTCTTTATGAACATGTTGATGGAAACCTATGACAAATCGGTCTTCTTCATGCTGTACCAACTATTATAATCTATCCTCTACTGCACCAAAATCTGATAGATTAGTGATTGGTGCAATGCGTAGGATAAGGGAGAATAAATTCCATAGGGATCACTACTTCTTTTCCATAGACCAACCTGAAAGGTGTCTGCCCTGTCAAATTATTACTTGTAGTCCTGTAAGCCCATAACACTGTAGGAAATCTTAAGTTCCAATCATCTCTCCCTACATTGCAATTTTTTGTCAAATCATTTTCCAAGATCTTATTAAAATCTTCAATTGTTCCATTAGCCTGAGGATGATATGGGGTACTCTTTTGATGATGGATTTGGAACTTCTAAGTCAATGATGAAATATTCTTGTTCATAAAGTGTGTTCCTTGATCACTAAGTAATATGCGCGAACAACCAAACCTTGTGACTACATTCTCAAACAAAAACCTCCCAACAGTCTCTGCAGTGCAATCTGTAACTAGTAATTTTTTTCCATCTTGTCAAGTATTTTGTCGCAATGATTATGTATCTCTCCCCTGATATTCTTGTTTGTGGATTGATTGGCCTCGCAAAGTATATAGACCATTTCTCAAATTCTTACAATGTAACCTGTGGATGTAAAGGCATTTAATCCCTCCTGGATGGCTTTCCCACTCATTGGCATACATCACATGACTAACACTACTCCTTCACATCTTTGTGAAGTGTAGGCCAGCAAATACCTATGCACAAAATCTTTTGTGTAGTTTCTCTCCCTTCATAATGTCCTCTTGCAATCCCATCAGGTGCTTCTTCAAGTATCATCAGTCTCTCATGTTCCAACACAAAACGCCTCAATATTCCATTTGCACCCAAATTGTATAGATTCCTTTCAATAAACTAATAATATGTTGCTTTCACTACCAGTTACTTCTTCTGCATAATCGTCATGTCACATGGAGACATACTTGTACTTAGAAAATGCATGATATCCAAGAAGTAATCATCCACCATCTTTACTGCAAATAACTATGCATCTGGGAAGCTATCATATAAATTGCATGTATCTTCACCTGACAATATGCGCAATAGATGATATGTTCATGTGTTCAACTTCCATGGTTTCATTATGACCTCAAAGTCATATTCCTGAAACAATAATAACCATCTGCATATTCTCCCCTCCAATAGTGGATTGTTGACTAAGTATTTTAATGAAGAAAGGTTTGTATACATTTTAAAGTGAGATCCTAATAGATAATGCATGAATTTTTGTAGTGCATAGACCATATCCAATCCTTCTTGTTTCGTGGTTGTATAATTCTTCCCTTCTATAGACAACTTCCTGCTTACAAAATCAATTTGGTGATCTATGTCTCCCTTCCCTAGTTGGGATAGTAATGCGCCCAACGCTATGGACGATGCATCTACATGTACATGGAACTCTTTTTTCCAATATAGAAAAATCAAAATCAGTGGGTCACAAGTTTCTACTTTAATATGTCCAAGCCCTTCTAATATTCCTCGTTCCATTAAAAAATTTCTTCCTTCTTTAGTAACTTTTCCATTAGTTTTGTGATTTGTGCATATCCTTTGATAGATTTCATGTAATAGCCTATATGATGCATAGTTTCCCTCAACTATATGAATGATGTAGGAGGTTCTAACTCCAAAATTATTGCGATCTTGGCTTATCTACTAATAGTCCTTGTTTTCATACTACATATCCCAATCGAATTTCAAACGGTGCGCAAAAAATACACTTCTTCAAGTTCAGTGAAATATGACACTATCTGCATCAGTCCAGCATTAGACTAAAGAATTCTATATGATCTTGCAGCAGACTGAACATGGTCCAATCATCAAAGCACACTTCAATAAACTTATGGATTAACTCCTTGAATGTTGCAACCATTATTCTGGAAAACACCACATGGGAATTCTTTAATCCAAATGACATTACTATATATTTTTAACTCCTCTAATCAGTCACAAAAGTGGTCTTGTGCCTGTCCTCTTGTGTAATTTTTATCTGATAGTACCTTGAGATTCAATCTATGAAAGAACAAGTTTTTTGTCCTCCTACATTCTCCAGTACCTCATCTATGAATGGTGTTTGGAATGGGTCATGTAAGAACGCATCATTTAGCTTCCTTAGATCCATGCAGATCTTGATTCCTCTTGTATTCTTGTCCCTCACCACCATTGGACTGATCCACTAAGATTCTTCTACTGGTTCTATGATTCCTACATCTAGCATCCTATCGATTTCAACCTTCACATTCTCCTTGTACCTCATATTTAAATTGTAAGGCCTCTGTCACACTAGCTTGGCTCTTGGATTCAGTGGGATCGTCATCTCGCCTAAGTTTCTTTCTATTCTCTCCATCTTTGAAAATGTCATTGGGAATAAGTCCTGATATTATCACAATAATTTTGCAATCTTCTCACCCGTCTCATCACTCAATTAATCCCCTATCTGCACAAAATTGGGATTCTTTGTCATCACAATGTTTACCTTCCACATATTTATAGGTTGTGTATATGCGACAGATTCAAGCACTGACCCTTCTACTATTCTTTCTCCTTATGTCTTAGGTACTTGTATATTTCTAGGATTCTCTTCATCATGTTCTTCCTTAGCCACATTGTATCACTCCAATAACTCGTGGAAAATAATCTTGGCCCTATGCACACTACATACTCGTACCACCTCCATCATCCCTTCTTTTAAGAAGATCTTCATTTGAATAGCTTGTAGTGTTGCATCTATTGATGGAGATTCATGTTTAAATGTAAATGTAATTTTGAACCTCTAGACCAGCTCTTCCCATCTTGTTGTCTCCCTACGCATTTCCAATTCCAAATACCAATTATTTGGAATTGTGTCCATTGTGTGTATAAATATGTGCATCCATTATGTTTCCAGTACTGAACTCCATAAATCCCTTCACTGTTAAACATGACCATTTGGATCACTCTTTCTTATATACTTATATGCAATATTTTCTTCCTTAGTGCCAAACCTTATTTGCATTAGTCTACTGCACTGTGACCAATATTTCATTCCCTCATTGTGTGCAACCCACCATTTGGTTGGAGTCTCTTTTACGACAACATCTAGCGTTGATAGCCTTTGTTGTTTGGGGACCTGTAACTCAAATTTCTTTAAAAACAAACTTATGTCGATTAATCCGTCATACCTTGGAATATCACATAGCTTTGCTCCAATCCATTGCAAGGAAAAGGTGATATGTGAACATCATCTAGTTGACAGTTCATGCATTCTCTTCTGCCAATGCTCTATCCCTTCTTCAGAATCTGATGCACAGTAAATGATACTTCGCCAACTTAGTGCACCATCTATTGTATGGTTGAAATAATTATTCATTCATGTTGTCATGGTGTATAAGTTGTCAATGTAATTACCTCTGGCTAGTTCTATGTATATATTTCCTTCTGATGGGTCCAAGGGTGTAGTATCTTTCAAATATCCAACTTCAAATATCATCTCCCTCCTCTTTAAGTTGATGATCGCCTGGTTATCAAAATCCCTTTCCAGTCCCATCAATGTTGGATATGGTTGATTATCATCCATGATCTTAATTACCTCAAAGTCTACCATGTTGCACACCCCATCTACGTTCGCAAGTACTCCTGTCAAATGACCAATCAATACTATTTTGTGTTGATTCACGAGCCTTAGTTGAACATGAGACCATACTAGCTTGGGTTTTCCCATTAGCTCCCATGTATGATTAGGTAAAACATTCACATCAAATCTAAAGTCCAAGATAAGATTATCCATGTCATACTCAATTTGTGCACTGAATATGAATTCTTTGTTGGTCCTTTTCCTACATAGTACCTGGTTTACCATCCTTTGCATGATGAGAGTTTCCCTTCCTCATGCACAATGATCAATCATGTCATATAATTTACTCAACGCAGTTTCATCCTTAATGAGATCTACACAAACTTCCATGATTTTTTTTAGCATACTTACCTTTCCAATCGATTTCTATGGCACAATGTGATCTTCTACTTCAGGCGCAGCTATCATTGATACTCCCTAATCCAATATGAGTACTTCTTTCTTTCTCTCTGATATGTCTTCTTTTCTTGTTGGGGATCAAAGGTTGGCATAGGCCCCACTGACTTTATTACCAACTGTTTAGTATGTTTTCCTTCATTTTTCATATCAGCCCCTGTTCTAGCTCCTCAATGCGTAACAACTTCTATTCGTGGTCCTTCATTGCATCTTTTGGCTGATATTTTCTGTACATTTTGGTATGAATTCTAGTTTTGGTTTCCTTTGGCCTTCCATTTCACAACGAGTTGGGGACAATCTATTGTCACATGATCCAGTGCTCTATAGTATGTGCATGTTGTACATTGAGTCTGATAGTTATGAGCCAAGTTTCCAAGTTGATAACATTTATAACATATAATTGGTCATCTTCCTCCTCTACCAAAATTCCCTACGCCTCAACCTCTGCCAAATGTTCCTCTGTTCCATGGATTGAAGCCACTTTGAGTACTATATTGCAGAACACCCCTTTCTGCAACAACATTCTCCTCTTGAATCCTGTACATATCTGATGTTTGCTCCCTCATTAAGTTGAACGCGTGGAAATCCTTCTCTTCATTTCCCACTGACTTGTGAAAATTGCAAAACAAGTTCATTGGGGTACTCTGATACTTCTGCAGTGATGGACACTTAGTTGAGTTGTGGCCACATTTCTTACATATCTTGCAATATCCTCCTCTTGGTAATGGATTTGGTGCTCCCGTTGCCAAGTACTACGCGAATGTCGGACATTCGTCCTTGTGATGGCCTTCAGTCCTACATTTGGTACACCATACTTGCTTACGTTTCTCCTTCCCCATTTTCCAATTGAATCATCAATAACACCAACTATTTATGAACCTGCACCATTCCTCCACTATCCCCTACAAGAGACGATTCCAATTTCATTGCAATTTCTAGTGCCTCAGGCTGCGACACAAACTTTTCTTGGATCAATGACCTACGCATGTGTGGTAGAAGCTTTGCAATAAACCATTCCTGATGTTATTTATTTGGGATATGAAAAGTTAGTCTACCCATCACATCTTTAAACTTCTAGTCTAAATACCATACTGATTTCATTTGTACCTATTTAATCTCCTTTAGTTATGTAATGTACTGTGATTCCAACTTTGGCTTCTTGATGTCCTTCAATAGTGCTTGTTTTATCTTTGCCAAAGTATTGGCCTATCTTGTAGGTATGATGCTCTGTAACTTCATATACCATACTAGCACATGGCCACTAAATTTTTTTCCCAATTGTGAAATCTTCATAGCCTCATCTTGGACATTCTTTGCAACCCAAATTGTCTCGCAGACAAACAAGTGTTGTTTTGGATCCTCTGAACCCACTCCCTGGAACTCAGGAAGTCTGAGTGTGTTTTCTACCCCTATCATGTTTCTTTGTATATTCCCTCTTCTTGGCAATGTAGGTTGACTATGATTAAGACTCTGACTCCACGCACTAATTCCATTTCTCTGATTGCTACTACTCTGTCCTCCCTGACTAACTACAATTACTTTTGACAAGTCTTCAACTATTATTTCTGATTGTGGTGATACACATGGGGTCGTGGATTCGACAAAGGACCTTGTTTGAGTAGGACTTACAGGTTCTTCTTTACTGGACTGGAATAAAACTCCTCTTCTTCTCCTTCTATATATGGTATCTCCATGATTCAGAATATTGCACAAGTTTCTCTCCCCTCAGGCTCACCACTCGACTCTCCTTTCTCATCCCCAACCTTTTTCCTCTTGTACCTCCTTCGTCCATGCAATATTCCAAACTCATATTCTTCCTATGGCATACCCTCTTCTTGCATCCTCAGTCCCTCCCTTCCTTTTTCATCACTTCCTTTGTTCCATCAGACGATCCTCTTTTCATCCCTTGATTCCCCTATGTGTGCATAACCCCTTAGTAGTCAGAGTCCATTATCATCACAAAATTGTCACACAAAATCATCTTTATCCATGTACCTGTTGATTTCAGGAACCTCCGGCACAGACCCTTGAAAATGTCCCTTTCCGTGACATTGTATGGTTGGATACAATCTACTGCAAACTCTGAAATATATCCTCCTAGTATGTTATCCAACCAAAAATCAATTGCACGAATAGTTGGGTTACTTACAATATTCAATTGTCTTACCAATTCAGGCATCCAATTCCTCAACATTGCAACTCTGTACCTTCCAGTTCTCTCCACTAATCTTTCTAGCCACTCTGTCAAAATAATTGGAAATTCTCCAAAGAAAATTTCATGCAGATCTATGTACACATGCCTTTGCATCCATTTATTTTCACTCATCCGAGGGTTTATTGTCTCTTGTCGGTAAAACTCTTGTTCCTTCCTTTCTAACCGTTCTGAGATGTCTTTCTTAGTCGGCCTCTAAAACATCCCCTCAATCGCAACTTCTGGGTCCTGGAAATGGAGCCATTTATTGGCACTATATGCATTTAGTAAGACCCTAGGTTCCATTTTTCCATGACCAAAAAAACCCACCAGACACCAACCCTTTCGACATCACCTTCTTGTGAAGATGAAGTCTTACTCGAGGTATCTATTAGGACTGCAATAACCAAGGTTCTATAGTAGTAAGGGAATGAGAGGCAATCATTTGGTTCATTCTTCCTTATTATTTCTTTGCACGTAAATCCATCCTTATTCTGTATTAACTTAACGATTCAGGTTCATATTATCAGTATACTTCAGATTACTACATAAACTTAATTTTGTGTTAGTCACGATGATTTGTGCAAAGATTAACCATAATATAACTCTAATATACTATGCAACCATGCATAATTCATAAGAAAACACATAGAAGACATACAACACAACATTTAACGTGGTTCACCCAACTTGGGATATGTCCACAATGGCTGGCTTCTTTATTATTCTTTCATTCAATGCTTCAGGATTGCGCACTGCACTTACATAGATGCATGATGGACATCCTTCTCTTCTCCTAGCTTAGTTGCTCTGTAGTGCAAGCCTCTCTCTCTGCATCATCCCTTACATTCATACATATATTCCTCTCATTTACAAATTAATAACAAGAACCAAACATACCTCAACAGAACATAACAAAACATAACCCTCAATATCAAACTCCTATTCTCCCAACCAATGACATATTTATACATCAAATCTATGGCTTTAAACCCTACTTGGTTCATCCCCCCAAACCCATTACATTGCATGTCTTACTCAGCTAATTGGTTCTTCTGTTGTGCTCTTCTACTTTGCCATTTGCATGTTGCTTTTGCACGTCTTTCCATATTTAGAATGTTGAGTTTTCATCCTTCCCTTTCATCCACTTTCTTCTCCTACTTTATTCTACTTTATTCTACTCCTTGCTTTATTCTCTATCTTATTTTGTCTACTGTGTGTTTTCCTTCTCGATGCATCTCCTCTGTGCACTTCCTCGTCTTTCTTCTTCTCCTCTGTGCACCTCTTTTGCACACTTCCTCATCTTTCTTCTTATCCTCTCTGCACCTCTTCTACGCGCTTCCTCTGTACTTAGGAATTTTCTCAAAACTTTATTTCAAAACTGCTTGTCCAACAAGAATGTTAAAATTGGTATTATTGGAAGGAATAATCTATCACAGGTTGAGACACTAATGGAAAGATTGGGAAACACACTCAAGGTAAATGTATCATCTATGGACGAGGAGGACCACCTCACCCTAAGTCTTTGGAAGGCTTAGGAAAGGGGAAACACTTAAGAAAATGACCACTAAAGTTAATTGGGGTAAAATGCCCAAAGAGACTGAGTTGTAACTTGATTTTACCTTATTCTTAACACTTGGAATTATTTCACTCTTAATCCCAATTTCATCTTGTATGAGTTATTAAGGGAAAGGGAAGGCTAAAAGATAAATCCTAGAAACGTTATTTTTTTTACTTGGGGAGGATTACAAAATAAGTGTCTGTCATAGACAAGGCTAGTTGGCATAACATGAAATGTTATGATATTTTACCAACTATGCAAGAAATATGTGATTCTGAATTGTGTACATGGTCTAGAATCTTATTGGTTTCTCTAACATTGTCTGAGTGGATTATGGGGCTGAGATTGTACTACCCATTTAGGAGTACTAAAGCTCATATTTTATCTAGCTACTTGTATTCTTTTTGGGCCCCTGTGACACCACTATCGAGCGTGATTGTGTTCACTAAGGATGAGGGTGGTGGTAAGATCCTTGTAGAAGGGCCTCACTAACAAGTGTGATTTTGTTCATAGTTGGATATGGTAGTAGGAACCCTTGCACATCATGCCCTAAGGTATTTTGGAGGTGTTTTATCCCAATAACCTCTCCACCACACCGAGGTTGATCAACTGGGATTTTGATCCATGACAATCCTTTGGGAATTGCATGAGATATCTATGGAGAGTTCAGTGTGCCCTATTTTTTGCACCTCATTGAGCATGAACCCTACTTAGGGGAAAATAATTGTGAAAATAGTTGCATTGGTTGGTGTGGAAAATTGACACTAGAGCACGAACTATTTTAGCACTAGGACTTCAATAAGCAAAGGACTATAGGTACATGTTGTCATGTTTAATTTATACTATCTCTAGGTGTTTCTAATTTATAGTGATTAAGTGTGAAATTCTTGAATGATGACATTCTTACATTATTTGTTAATTGTTGTGTTTAATAAATTCTATTGATTAAATTTTGATTTATTAGCTATGTCTTAGACTTCAAAAAAAAAAAAAAATGATTCTTGAGGTAACACCCTCTTGAGTTGTTATGAGTGTCAACTCTATCACTCTACCAAAACTCTAGTACACCAAATAAACATATTTAATTCTAAGAACATCAACATGTTTTCTTTATATATATAATTGTAAAATATGCTTCTCTAGTACACCAAATAAACATATTTAATTCTAAAAACATCAACATATCTTCTTTATATATATAATTGTAAAATATGCTTCCCTTGCCCATGATGAGTAACATAGTGAAACGGTTTCCAACCATTTAACTTTTCTATACACCCACAACTCTTATGATGATGAGAAATGGTTGTTTCCAACCATTTGACTCTTCTATACACTCACAACTCCTATTATGATGACAAATGATTTCAATACAACACACAAGACATAACATCAAATTACCAATTAATACCCTAATATAGTACTAAGTGGAAGAGGGCAATTAACTAATTTCATCACTACACTTTCACTTTCTTTGTAACCCATTATTACATTAAAACCCTCATATTTCCATTAATTATATAACAACCCAATCTGAGTAAGCCAACCTCCACCTCCACCTTCTTTGTAACACTTTATTACATTAAAATCCTTATATTTCCATTAATTATATAACAACCCAATCCCATTAGTATTGGTTTAAAATGAGAAATAATGAAGAAGATGAAGAGATAGGAATATTACCTTTAGCTATGGATTTGATTTTTTTAACATTTGATTTTTTATTAATGAATTGAATGGACATCAACTAATTAACATAAACTAATTAATGAATTGAATTCAATTGACATTAACTAATTAACTAATTATAGATTTTGAAAAGGGATTCAAATTAAATTAGTGTGTTTTATATTATTTTAAAAACTTTTATAGTGAATTCATGTACGAGAATGATTATTTAGTTTACATGTTGTGTTAAGTGGTATTTATTTTTATAAGTTTTAATTAATGAGTTGAATTCAATTGACATCAACTAATTAATTAATTATAGATTTTGAAAAGGGATTCAAAATAAATTAGTGTGTTTTATATTATTTTAGAAACTTTTATAGTGAATTAATGTATGAGAATGATTATTTAGTTTACTTGTTGTGTTAAGTGGTATTCATTTTTATAAGTTTCAACATATTAAGGTCCTTATGTCAATTGGTTGCATGCTTTGTTGTTGGGACGTTTTCCTTCTTCCTCTTATGTGAATGTAAGAAGTATTATGTGGATGTGTATATGATTTTTGAAATTTCTTTTAATATTATAAAATATTTTTCCTCCTTTTATATTGTTATTTATGAGAAGGTTCAATGTTTTAAGATT
>JASDQU010738504.1:218975-233772 GCA_032191745.1 Picea mariana | reverse complement strand
ACATATGATGTAAAATCGACAGGGACGCACAAAAATCAAAGAGTAAAGGCACAATTAAGCAGAGTAAAAACGTAATTTTATATCAGCCATACATTTTTCAAACCTTCTAAAGCATAAAATCATAATTTAGGGTCTGCAGAGAACACTTTACAAAGACTAGGGTTTAAAAAATTTAAAGCAATATAACCAATAAAGGTCGTGAAACAAGAGCTTTCAAAGCAGGGCATAGGATGGTCAGAAGTTTTGGCGAATAATCATTTTGAAGATGATGACAAAGGAACCTAAGAGCATGCATCAAGAAATGTCTCACAACAAACGGTTGGGCAACAAGAACTTTTTGATCAACCAAGGCAAGTTAAACATAAGAGAAAGAAAAATAAAGCAAGTAAAGACACAACATAATCGACAATGCCATTACAGATAACAAAAAATATGAAAAGGAAATTTGAGAAGGAGAAAGAAAGAAGGGAACAAAGACAACCATGATTTGACAAGATTGGAAAGAAGCCAAGAACCAAGTTTCAAAGGAAACCTACTCTTGATTATATACAAAGACAACAACAGAGCTATGATTATATAGAAACCCTAGAGAAAAGAGAAGGACAACCATCATCAATCAACAAAGTACTTTCCACTATGGACAATATCACAGGAACATCGCAAGTAGTAAATCCAGAGGATCAAACATCACTCTCTACTTGGATGACAAAATCAAAATTAAAAAAAAGAAGAAAGAGGTAAAGAAAATCAATGATGAAATAAAGAGATTGGAAATTTTAGATTCCTACATCAAAAATGAAAATGACATACTCAAAAAGAACACTTCACTTATTGTCAAAGGGAATGACCAGCTAAAAGAAAATTGAAAAAGATCAAAGAAGAACATGCAATACTCACTCAAGGGAAGTCATCAAGAAGACACAAGATGAGAAAGAAATCATGAGCACCTTGAAACCAAAACAAAATAAAATTTTGAAATTTTTATTTTGCATAAGGGACATGCAAAAGTTCAAGTTTTGGGGAGATGTTGGGTTCATATTTTGTTGTAAAAAACCACCTTGCACATCTCTTTTTCACCCATTTTCCCTTCAATTTTGGCATTTTTTACCCATTTTCATTAAATGAAATATTAATAAAGGATTAAAGAGATAATTTTTAGTTTATATCTATTTTTTATTGAAAAAAACAATTTTTGAGTTTTTATCATTATTTTTACCAAAAAAAACTATGTTCCCTCTAAGGTTAACATATGTTCAAGTCAAAAAAAAAATGGATACATGGGTTTTGTTCGCATCCTTCACAACATGGATCATGTCCTCCTGATGCGTGAAAAACAACTCACAATCCCTCGAGTCAATGCATGGTCAACATGCACTCTCCACAAGGAAAATAACATCAACATCAACATAAACTCTCCAACATCAACATGAACATAAATCTGATCTTCTCATGATTTTTGGAGAAAATCGCTCATCTTGAGCTCAATCTAGCATAGATAGGGGTTCGATAGGATCTGTCATTACTCCCGAGAGATTTTTTAGGTTCATCAGTTACATTTCAAGATGTATAAATATGTCAAATTATGAGACTTTAAGGAAGTCGAATTGGAAAACTTATGAATCACTGTATAACTAATTGTATACTTAATGTCAATATTTTGATTTCCTCTATTTAGTTTTCTTCACATGTGCATGCACTAGCTTGGAGGGCCCCCATGTTTGGTCCATTTGACAACCAGTTTTCTTCACATGTGCATGCACTAGCTTGGAGGGCCCCCATGTTTGGTCCATTTGACAACATTGTACAACACTATGTGATTTTTGTTTCTTTGCATTCTTTTTAATTTCCTTTCTTTAATTGTTATTTTATTTTCAAAAAAAACTTTAGATCATATCTATATCAATTTTGTATTTGTTGTAGTTCTTTTAAGATTCTATTTTGTTTTGTTGTTATAAAGAACTAGAAATCGCTCCCATACTTCATTGACAACATAAAGGGAATTTTCAGAGTACTGCTACAAGATTCCTCGGACCATTGAGTCCTGGAGAAACACTATAACATGTTTTGCAACTAGTTGGATATCGCAAGTGGTCATTTGATTGGTTGGATTTGAAACTTAAAATAAGGTGTTCTCATTCATGAATGCATATCTGTGTTTTAGTATTCCTTACAATAATTGTTCCACAGTTAAATAGAGTATTATTGCAAGGAGCGACCTCTTGATTGGGTTACTTTCACTTTATAGTCACCGAAGTATTATTGTAAATAATTTTACACTTTGCAATCAGTATTTGGACCATTGAAATTGTGATAGCTATAGCTCATCACTTAAGGAGGAAAAATTCACTCTACAATATGATTTTCATCCAAGAAGACTCTGATGATTAATTGAAGGGATTTAGAACTTTTTAATCTTATTTTTTTCTTTATTATCTACATACATATTATTTTAAGTTCATGGTCAATCTGAGTCTAGTTACAAGGATGTTTTCATTCTTTTGAAACAATTTCCCTTCATGAACTAATTGTCTACCATTGAAGCTATGAGTGTTGAAAGAATTGATTTATTTTTAGAAAGTTAGTTTACAAAAGTATTCGGTAGCATTGCTTGAAAGTGTTTTTTGAAGAATTAAAATTGATTTTAAGACTAGTACCCTCACATGGAGTGAATGTGCCTTGTAAGACTACCAACCCTGGATTGATACTTTAATGTCTTAATATATGCAAATGAATTAGTGAGTTGACAAAGGTTATATTAACTACTTTATGACCAAGCCAAGATTAACCAAAACTATGTTGTTCTTGAAGACATCTATTATTGGGCTATGTTTATGATGAAAATGTTGTCGGTGTTCTTGTATAAATGAGTCGTGTGATTATGGAGCGTTTCATGTTGAGGAAATGGCTCAAGAGCCTTGCAAACGCTGATGTGAACACTCCTGGAGTAGTTGAGAGTTCCTAGAGTCCCAAACTGGGATATTCCTGGCCAACCAAGTGCATTGAATCCTTGGACGAAAGTGGGAAGGCTTGAGGGACTACATGTAGTGAAGGGGGATCCCATTTCTTAAGTTGTGCAAGTTGTGGGGAAGAGAGTTGGTGGATTGGAACTATTGTTGGAGTAGAACCTGGGTTTTGGGTTGCTAAATATGGAGAGTGGGAAACCAAGAGGGCCATATCTCATTGTGGACTCATAGCCTCAACTTGGGGGAAACTCTTTCTATTGAGAGAAAATGAACAAAAAGCCTATGACTGGGAGGAATTTCCCTCATACACAACTAGTTGGTTATTTCATAAAAAAATAATTTTTATAAATATTAATTTCGTTGTATAAATTAATATCTAAATTGTGTGTGTTACTTGAATAGTTGCATTAATGTTTTAAAATATGTTTTTAGATGCATGCTAAATTATGGGCTTGTTTCCCCTTGGCTTATTTATATGTATGGGTTGTTTTAAATTTGATTTTTAATAGGAAAGGATTGTTGGCGCTGCGCATAGTTAGTAAGACCCTAGTTTTGATTTATCTATGACCCAAAAAACCCACCAGACACCGGACCTTTCGGCATCACATGCTTGCATAGATGAAGTCTCACACGAGGTATCTATTGGGACTGTAAGAACTAGGATTTTGCAATAGTAAGGGAATGGGAGGAAATCATTTGGTTCATTCTTCCTTATTATTTCTATTTGTGTAAATATGTCCTTATTCTATATTAAAATACTTTATTATTTAGGTTAATATTATAAGTATACTACAGATTACTACATAAACTTATTGTTGTGTTAGTCATGCTGATTTTTGAAAAGATCAACCATAATATAACTCTAATATACTATGCAACCATGCAAAATTCATAAGATATCACATAGAAGACATACAACATAACATTTAATGTGGTTCACCCAACATGGGCTATGTCCACAACTCCTGACTTCTTTATTATGCTTCTGTTCAATGTTTTAGTATTGTACACTGCACTTACATAGATGTATGATGGACATCCTTCACATCTCCTAGCCTAGCCGCTCTGCAGTGCAAGTCTCTCTCTCTTTGCATCATCCCTTACATTCAAACAAAGATTCCTCTCATTTACAGACTAATAACATGAACTGAATAGATCTCAACAGAACATAACATGACAAAACCCCCAATATCGAACCCCTATTCTCCCAACCTGTTACATATTTATACATCAAATCTAGGGATTAAAACCCTAATTGGTTCATCCCCAAAAACCCATTGCATTAGATGCCTCACTTAGTTAACTTGTTGTTCGGCTACTTTCTTCTTCTTTTCCATTATGCATGCTTCTTTTGTGCATCTTTCCATATTTATAATGTTGAGATATCATCCTTCTTTTTTGCCCACTTTCTTCTCCTTCTTTATTTTGTTTTATTCTTCTCCTTGCTTTATTCTTTGTCTTATTCTGTCCACTATGCATTGTCCTTATCGATGCATATCAGTTGCACACTTCTTCGTCTTTGTTCTTCTCATATGCGCACCTCTTCTACACATTCCTCTATACTTAGGAATTTTCTCAAAACTTTATTTCAGAAATTATTTTCCAACAAGCCCCCAACACTCACCTGTGGCTCATCCCAAGCCACTCAGGCTTGTTTCCTACTATTTCATTTCGCAACAAAATTTTGGGAGGTTGTCTTTGCTACCTCCACTTCTTTGATTATCTATGCCTTTGTTTATGTGATCTCCTTGGCCCTATGTGCATTCAAACCTGTGATTTTTTTCTTTGCTTCATATGATTCCTATTTGAACTTCCCCTGCACAGTGGTTAGCTCCCCTATTATCCTCACTGCTTCTTCCTGTAGTGGTCCCAATTGTTGTTGAAGGATCTTTTGCTGATCCCTCATCTTCTCAACTTCTGCATATGCCTACCTCTAAGCTAAAATGGTTGCCATACACTCCACTAGTGGAAGTATAGCAACCCGTTCTGTCACTTTTTGTGCATGTTCTTGTTCTTCTCTTAACTTGGCCTCTATGGCCTTCATCTCAAGCTCTTCGACAAAATCTGTCCACACCCACGTACTATCTTCACAGAGTTTTTCGCTGCATTCACCTTCTATCCTCTTAATGTTGGAAATTGTTTTTGTCTCCATTATTTCTCTACCTTCACACACATCCTATGGAGTACCTGGCATGCTCCACAAATGTAAGTCCTGAATTTGCTCCCTGAATCCATTAATGACTTCACCAATCTTTAGCACTTGTTCCTCCATAATAGCTTTGAATACTATGGGGACTTTTGAAATTTCCTTGTATAGCTTTTGTATAGCTACTTGGGTTTTCTACTCTATCCCCTCATCTTCATCCTTTTCCTTAAGGGTTTTTTTCACCCTTTCTTTGGCCTCAATTTTTTCCTTTAGTACCTCCTCGACCCGACCTTCAGCCTACTTCTTTTTTTGAAGCATCATGTCATATTGTTGTTGCAATTGAACAGTTTCATCCATTATCCTTGTAAGCTCCTAATGTTCTTTCTCTCCTCTATTATGAATTTATTGTAATAGGACTACCTACAAGTCTTGTAGGCTTCACATCGACAACCTTGATATGACTAGGTTCATACATCCTAGTGTATTTACATGTTGCCGCAATTCGACTGTGTGTTCTGGTGCAACCAAAATCACTATGCAGACTGTCAGTCGTCTCTATAAAGTTTCAACCAAATTTCATTCACCATTCCTCCAAAGACTTATCCATTCAAGGTTTCCAACCATGCAACACCTATTTTTGTTACCTTTTAAATCACATAGGGTCATAACCAGTGCATTCTAAACTTTCCTAGATGCTCCATAAACTTGTTGTCATAGAGTAATACCAAATATCCTACTTGAATTTTTTTTGGTTTGATGTGTCGATCATGCCAATCCTTCTCTCTTTCTTTATGAACTTGTTGATGAAAACATATGACAAATCGGTCTTATTCATGCTATACCAACTATTATAATCTCTCCTCTACTGCACCAAAATCTGATAGATTAGTGATTGTTGCAATGCATAGGATAAGGGATAATAAACTCCATAGGGATCACTACTTCTTTTCCATAAACCAACCTGAAAGGTGTCTGCCCTATCAAATTATTACTTATAGTCCTGTAAGCCCATAAAAATGTAGGAACTCTTAAGTTCCAATCATCTCTCCCTACATTGAAAATTTTTGTCAAATCATTTTCCAAGATCTTAATAAAATTTTCAACTGTTCCATTATCCTGAGGATGATATGGGGTACTCTTTTAATGATGGATTTGGAACTCCTCAGTCAATGATGAAATATTCTTGTTCATAAAGTGTGTTCCTTGATCACTAAGTAATATGCGCGGACAACCAAACCTTGTGACTACATTCTCAAACAAAAACCTCGCAGCAATCTCTGCAGTGCAATCTGTAACTAGTGATGTTTTTTTCCATCTTGTAAATTACTTTGTCGCAATGATTATGTATCTCTCCCCTGATATTCTTGTTTGTGGATTGATTGGCCTCACAAAGTATATAGACCATTTCTCAAATTATTACAATGTAACCTGTGGATGCAAAGGCATTTAATCCCTCCTGGATGGCTTTCCCACTCATTGACATACATCACATGACTAACAATACTCCTTTGCATCTTTGTGAAGTGTAGGCCAGCAAATACCTATGCACAAAATCTTTTGTGTAGTTTCTCTCCTTGCATAATGTCCTCCTGCAATCCCATCAGGTGCTTCTTCAAGTATCATCAGTCTCTTGTGTTCCAACACACAATGCCTCAATATTCCATTTACACCCAAATTGTACAGATTCCTCGCAATCAACTGATAATATGTTGCTTTCACTACCAGTTACTTCTTCTGCGTAATCGTCATGTCATATGGAGACATACTTGTACTTAGAAAGTGCACGATATCTAAGAAGTAACAATCCACCATCTTTACTACAAATAACTATGCATCTGGGAAGCTATCATATAAATTGCATGTATCTTCACCTGACAATATGCACAATAGATGATATGCTCATGTGTTCAACTTCCATGGTTTCACTATGACCTCAAAGTCATATTCCTAAAACAATAATAACCATCTGCATATTCTCCCCCCCAACACTGGATTGTTGACTAAGTATTTTAATGAAGAATGGCTTGTATACATTTTAAAGTGAGATCCTAATAGATAATGCATGAATTTTTGTAGTGCATAGACCATATCCAATCCTTCTTGTTTCGTGGTCGTATAATTCTTCTCTTCTATAGACAACTTCTTGCTTACAAAAGCAATTTGGTGATCTATGTCTCCCTCCCCTGGTTGGGATAGTACTACGCCCAACGCTATCGATGATGCATCTACATTTACATGGAACTCTTTTTTCCAATATAGAAAAATCAAAATCAGTGGGTCACAAGTTTCTACTTTAAGATGTCCAAGACCTTCTAATATTCCTCGTTCTATTATAATTTTTCTTCCTTCTTTAGTAACTTTTCCATTAGTTTTGTGATCTGTGCATATCCTTTGATAAGTTTCATGTAATAGCCTATATGACCCATAGTTTCCCTCAACTATATGAATGGTGTAGGAGGTTCTAACTCCAGAATTATTGCGATCTTGGCTATATCTACTAATAATCCTTGTTTTCATACTACGTATCCCAATCGAATTCCAAATGGTGCGCAAAAAGTACACTTATTCAAGTTCAGTGAAATATGACACTATCTGCATCAATCCAACATTAGACTAAGCAATTATATATGATCTTGTCCAATCATCCAAGTACACTTCAAGAAACTTATGGATGAACTCCTTGAATGTTGCAACCATTATTCTAGAAAACACCGCAGGGGAAATCTTTAATCCAAATGACATTACTATATATTTTTAACTCCCCCAATCAGTTGCAAAAGTGGTCTTGTGCCTGTCCTCTTCTGTAATTTTTGTTTCATGGTACCCTAAGAGTCCATCTGTGAAAGAACAAGTTTTTTGTCCTCCTACGTTCTCCAGTACCTCATCTCTGAATGGTGTTGGGAATGGGTCATGTAAGAACGCATCATTTAGCTTCCTTAGATCCATGCAGATCTTGATTCCTCTTGTATTCTTGTTCCTCACCACAATTGGGCTGATCCACCAAGATTATTCTGCTGGTTCTATGATTCCTACGTCTAGCATCCTATCAATTTCAGCCTTCACATTCTCCTTGTACCTGATATTTAAACTATAAGGCCTCTGTCACAGTGGCTTGGCTCTTGGATTCAGTGGGATCGTCATCTTGCCTAAGTCTCTTTCTATTATCTTCATCCCTGAAAATGTCATTGGGAATAAGTCCTGATATTATCACAATAATTTTGCAATCTTCTCGCCCATCTCATCACTCCATTAATCCCCTATCTGCGCAAAATTGGGATTCTTTGTCATCACAATGTTTACCTTCCACATATTTATAGGTTGTGTATATGTGACAGATTCAAGCACTGTCCCTTCTACTATTCGTTCTCCTTATGTCTTAGGTACTTGTATATTTCTAGGATTCTCTTCATCATGTTCTTCCTTAGCCACATTGTATCACTCCAATTACTCATGGATAATCATCTTGGCCCTGTGCACACTGCATACTGGTACCACCTCCATCATCCCTTCTTTTAAGAAGATCTTCATTTGAATAGCTTGTAGTGTTGCATCTATTGATGGAGATTCATGTTTAAATGTAAATGTAATTTTGAACCTCTGGACCAACTCTTCCCATCTTGTTGTCTCCCTACACATTTCCAATTCCAAATACCAATTCTTTGGAATTGTGTCCATTGTGTGTATAAATATGTGCATCCATTATGTTTCTAGTACTGAACTCCATAATTCCCTGCACTGTTAAACATGACCAACTGGATCACTCTTCCCTATATACTTATGTGCACTATTTTCTTCCTTAGTGCCAAACCTTATTTGCATTAGTTTACTGCACTGTGACCAGTATTTCATTCCCTCTTTGTGTGCAACCCACCATCTGGTTGGAGTCTCTTTTACGACAACATCTAGTGCTGACAACCTTTGTTTTTTGGGGACTTGCAACTCAAATTTCTTTAAAAACAAACTTATATGTCGATTAATCCATCATACCTTGGAATATCACATAGCTTTGCTCCAATCCATTGCAAGGAGAAGGTGATATGTGAACATCATCTAGTTGACACTTCATGCATTCTCTTTTGCCAATGCTCTATCCCTTCTTCAGAATCTGATGCACACTAAATGATACTTCGCCAACTTAGTGCACCATCTATTGTAGGGTTGACATAATTATTCATTCACGTTGTCATGGTGTATAAGTTGTCAATGTAATTCCCTCTGGCTAGTTCTATGTATATATTTCCTTCTGATGGGTCCAAGGGTGTAGTATCTTTCAAATATCCAACTTCAAATATCATCTCCCTCCTCTTCAAGTTGATGATCACCTGGCTATCAAAATCCCTTTCCAGTCCCATCAATGTTGGATATGGTTGACTATCATCCATGATCTTAATTAGCTCAAAGACTGCCATGTTGCACACCCCATCTACGTTCACAAATACTCTTGTCAAATGACCAATCAATACTATTTTGTGTTGATTTGCGAGCCTTAGTTGAACATGAGACCATACTAGCTTGGGTTTTCCCATTAGCTGCCATGTATGATTAGGTAAAACATTCACATCAAACCTCAAGTCCAAGATAACATTATCCACGTCATACTCAATTTGTGCATTGAATATGAATTCTTTGTTGGTCCTTTTCCTACATAGTACCCGTTTTACCATCCTTTGCAGGATAAGAGTTTCCCTTCCTCATGCACAATGATCAATCATGTAATATAATTTACTCAACGCAGTTTCATCCTTAATGAGATCTACACAAACTTCCATGATTTTTTTAGCATACTTACCTTTCCAATCGATTTCTATGGCACAATGTGATCTTCTACTTCACGCACAGGTATCATTGACACTCCCCAATCCAATATGAGTACTTCTTTCTTTCTCTATGATATGTCTTATTTTCTTGTTGGGGATCAAAGGTTGGCATAGGCCCCGCTGACTTTCTTACCAAATGTTCAGTATGTTTTCCTTCATTTTTCATATCAACCCCTATTCTAGCTCCTCCGCATGTAACAACTTCTATTCGTGGTCCTTCATTGTATCTTTTGGATGATATTTTCTGTACATTTTGGTATGAATTCTAGTTATGTTTTCCTTTGGCCTTCCATTTTACAACGGGTTGGTGACAATCTATTGTCATATGATCCAGTGCTCTATAGTATGTGCACGTTGTACATTGATTCTAGTAGTTATGAGCCAAGTTTCTAGGTTGATAACATTTATAACATATAATCGGTCATCTTCCTCCTCTACCAAAATTCCCTATGCTTCGGCCTCTGCCAAATGTTCCTCTGTTCCATGGATTGAAGCCTCTTAGAATATTATATTGCAAAACACCCCCTTCTGCTGCAACATTCTCCTCTTGAATCGTGTACATATCTAATGTGTGCTCCCTCATTAAGTTGAACGCATGGAAATCCTTCTCTTCATGTCCCACTGACTTGCAAAAATTGCAAAACAAGTTCATTGGGGTACTCTGATACTTCTGCAGTGATGGACACTAAGTTGTGTGATGGTCCCATTTCTTACATATCTTGCAATATCCTCCTCTTGGTAATGGATTTGGTTCTCCTGTTGCCAAGTACTGCGTGAATGTCAGACATTCATCCTTGTGATGGCCTTCATTCCTACATTTGGTACACCATACTTGCTTGGTTTCTCCTTCCCTTTTGTTAGTTCCGCCAATTGAATCATCAATGACACCAACTATTTATGAACCTGCACCATTCCTCCATTGTCTCATACAGGAGATGATTCCAATTTCATTGCAATTTCTAGTGCCTTAGGTTGCGACACAAACTTTTGTTGGATCAATGACCTGCGAATGTGTGGTAGAAGCTTTACAATAAACCATTCTTGATGTTATTTATCTAGGATATGAAAAGTCAGTCTACCCATCATATCTTTAAACCTCTAGTCTAAATACCATACCGATTTCATTTGTACCTATTTAATCTCCTTTAGTTATGTAATGTACTGTGATTCCAACTTTGGCTTCTTGACGTCCTTCAACAGTGCTTGTTTTATCTTTGCCAAAGTCCTGGCCTATATTGTAGGTATGATGCTCTATTACTTCATATACCATACTAGCACATGGCCCCTAAATTTTGTTCCCAATTGTGCAATGTTCATAGCCTCATCTTGGACATTCTTTGCGACCCAAATTGTCTCGCAGACAAACAAGTGTTGTTTTGGATCCTCTGAACCCACTCCCTGGAACTCAGGAAGTCTGAGTGTGTTGTCTACCCCTATCATGTTTCTTTGTGTATTCCCTCTTCTTGGCGATGTAGGTTGACTATGATTAAGACTCTAACTCCACGCACTAATTCCATTTCTCTGATTGCTACTACTTTGTCCTCCCTGACTAACTACAATTACTTTTGACAAGTCTTCAACTATTATTTTTGATTGTGGTGATGCACATGGGGTCGTGGTTTCGACAAAGGACCTTGTTTGAGTAGGACTTATAGGTTCTTCTTTACTGGACTGGAATAAAACTCCTCTTCTTCTCCTCCTATATATGGTATCTCCCCTCAGGCTCACCGCTTGACTCTCCTTTCTCATCCCCAATATTTTTCCTCTTATACCTCCTTCCTCCATGCAATACTCCAAACTCATATTCTTTCTCTGGAATACCCTCTTCTTGCATCCTCAGTCCCTCCCTTCCTTTTTCATCACTTCCTTCATTCCATCAGATGATCCTCTTGTCATCCCTTGATTCATGTATGTGTGCAGAACCCCTTAGTATTCAGAGTCCATTATCATCACAAAATTGTCACACAAAATCATCTTTATCCACGTACCTATTGATTTCAGGAACCTCCTGTGCAAACCCTTGAAAAAGTCCTTTTCTGTGACATTGTATGGTTGGATACAATCTACTGCAAACTCTGAAATATATCCTGTTAGTATGTTATCCAACCAAAAATCAACTGCAAGAATAGTTGGGTTACTTACAAAATTCAATTGTCTTACCAATTTAGGCATCCAATTCCTCGACATTGCAACTCTGTACCTTCCAGTTTTCTCCACTAATCTTTCTAGCCACTCTCTCAAAATAATTGGAAATTCTCCAAAGAAAATTTCATGCAGATCTATGTACACATGCCTTTGCATCCATTTATTTTCACTCATCTGAGGGTTTATGTTCTCTTGTCATGCAAACTCTTGTTCCTTCCTTTCTAACCATTCTGATATGTCTTTCTTAGTCAGCCTCTAAAACATCCCCTCAATCGCAACTTCTGGGTCTCGAAAATGGAACCATTTATTGGCACTATGTGCATTTAGTAAGACCCTAGGTTCCATTTGTCCATGACCAACAAAACCCACCAGACACTGGCCCTTTCGGCATCACCTTCTTGTGAAGATGAAGTCTCACCCGAGGTATCTATTAGGACTGCAATAACCAGGGTTCTATAGTAGTAAGGGAATGAGAGGCAAACATTCGGTTCATTCTTCCTTATTATTTATGTTCACATAAATCCATCCTTATTCTGTATTAACTTACTTAACGATTCAGGTTCATATTATCAGTATACTCCAGATTACTACATAAACTTAATTTTGTGTCACTCATGATGATTTGTGAAAAGATTAACCATAATATAACTCTAATATACTATGCAACCATGCATAATTCATAAGCAAACACATAGAAGACATACAACACAACATTTAACGTGGTTCACCCAACTTGGGATACGTCCACAATGGTTGGCTTCTTTATTATGCTTTCGTTCAATGCTTCAAGATTGCGCATTGCACTTACATAGATGCATGATGGACATCCTTCTCTTCTCCTAGCTTAGTCACTCTATAGTGCAAGCCTCTCTCTTTGCATCATCCCTTACATTCATACATATATTCCTCTCATTTACAAATTAATAATAGGAACCGAACAGACCTCAACAGAACATAACAAAACATGACCCTCAATATCGAACCCCTATTCTCCCAACCCATGACATATTTATACACCAAATCTATGGATTAAAACCCTACTTGGTTCATTCCCCCAAACCCATTACATTGCATGCCTTACTTAGTTAACTAGTTGTTCGGTTGTGTTCTTCTACTTTTCCATTTGCATGTTTCTTTTGCATGTCTTTCCATATTTAGAATGTTGATTTGTCATCCTTCCCTTTCATCCACTATCTTCTCCTACTTTATTCTACTTTATTCTTCTCCTTGCTTTATTCTCTATCTTATTTTGTCTACTGCGTGTTATCCTTCTCAATGCATCTCCTCTGTGCACTTCCTCGTCTTTCTTCTTCTCCTCTGTGCACCTCTTTTGTGCACTTCATCGTCTTTCTTCTTATTCTCTGTGCACCTCTTCTGTGCACTTCCTCTGTACTTGGGAATTTTCTCAAAATGTTATTTCAAAACTGCTTGTCCAACAAGAATGTTACAATTGGTATTATTGGAAGGACTAATCTATCACAGGTTGAGACACTAATGGAAAGATTGGGAAACACACTCAAGGTAAATGTATCATCTCTGGAAGAGGAGGACCACCTCACCCTAGGTCTCAGGAAGCCTTAGGAAAGGGGAAACACTTAAGAAAATAACCACTAAAGTTATCTGGGGTAAAAGGCCCAAAGGGACTGAGTTGTAACTTGATTTTACCTTATTCTTAACACTTGGAATTATTTCACTCTTAATCCCAATTTCATCTTGTATGAGTTATTAAGGGAAAGGGAAGGCTAAGAGATAAATCCTAGAAACATTATTTTTTTTACTTGGGGAGGATTACAAAATAAGTGTCTGTCATAGACAAGGCTAGTTGGCATAACATGAAATGTTATGATATTTTACCAACTATGCAAGAAATATGTGATTCTGAATTGTGTACATGGTATAGAATCTTATTGGTTCCTCTAACATGGTCTGAGTGGACTATGGGGTTGAGATTGTACTACCCATTTAGGAGTACTAAAGCCCATATTTTATCTAGCTACTTGTATTCTTTTTGGGCCCCTATGACACCACTATCAAGCATGATTGTGTTCACTAAGGACGAGGGTGGTGGTAAGATTCTTGTAGAAGGGCCTCACTAACAAATGTGATATTGTTCATAATTGGCTATGGTAGTAGTAACCCTTGCACATCATGCCCTAAGGGATTTTGGAGGTGTTTTATCCCAATAACCTCTCCACCACACCGAGGTTGATCAACTAGGATTTTGATCCATGAAAATCCTTTGGGAATTGCATGCGATATCTATGGAGAGTTCAGTGTGCCCTATTTTTTTCACCTCATTGAGCATGAACCCTACTTAGGGGGAAATAATTGTGAAAATAGTTGCATTGGTTGGGTGGAAAATTGACCCTTAGGTGTGATCCCCACCCCCGCTTGGGTGACAATCAAATCATGTAACATTGGAGCATGAACTATTTTAGCACTAGGACTTCAATAAGCAAAGGACTATAGGTACATGTTGTCATGTTTAATTTATACTATTTCTAGGTGTTTCTAATTTATAGTGATTAAGTGTGAAATTCTTGAATAATGACATTCTTAGATTATTTGTTAATTGTTGTGTTTAATAAATTCTATTAATTAAATTTTGATTTATTAGCTATGTCTTAGACTTCAAAAAAAAAAAATTTGATTCTTGAGGTAACACCCTCTTGAGTTGTTATAAGTGTCAACTCTTGTAAAATATGTTTCCTTACCCATGATGAGTA
>JASDQU010738504.1:170403-183042 GCA_032191745.1 Picea mariana | reverse complement strand
TCTCTCAAACTTCGAGTTCTCTGATTGTGTGGTTCAGAGAATGATTCTCTGCTTGAAGTTGAGGTATCCTGAGAATTTTCAGGTTGTCTTTGTACTTGCAATCTTGGAAGAATAGTTTGAGGTACTTGCTGTCCTAAATTTTCTGCATTTTCAGAACTTGGTAGCAATGGATTTTGATTGTCCATTTGTTGATTTTCTGAATCATTCCATAATTGATTTTCCAGAAATTTTACATCTCTGCTGAGAATTAGTTTCTTGGTGATTGGATTGTAAAGCCTGTAAGCTTTAGATGTTTCACTATATCCAGTGAAAATACATTTCTCACTTTTGTCATCAAGTTTCTTCCTTAATTCGGAAGGTATGTGAGCGTATGCTATGCATCCGAATGTCCTTAGATGCGCTACATTGAGCTTTGTCCCACTCCATGCTTCTTGGGGGACTTTTAGCTTTAGTTTGGTGGTTGGAGATCTATTCAAAAGATAAACTGAGCATGCTACTGCTTCAGCCCAAAATCTATTTGACAAACTTTTCTCTTTGAGAAGTGTTTTTGCCATATTCATTATTGTCTGATTTTTTCTTTCAGCCACTCCATTCTGTTGTGGAGTATACCTGGATGTTGTTTGCATGATAATGCCTTGTGATTTGCAGAAATTTGAAAATTCTCTGGAGTTGTGTTCTCCTCCTCCATCTGCCCTGAGTGCTTTAATATATTTGCCACTCTGTTTTTCAGCTTCTGCCTTGAATTTTTTGAATTTTGCAAAAGTTTCAGACTTGTTTCTGAGAAAATAGATCCATATTTTTCTGTTGAAATCATCAATAAACGTTAGAAAATAAAAGCTGCCACCTATGGACACTGTTTGCATTGGTCCACATAGGTCAGTTTGAACAAGTTCAAGATGTTGTTTAGCTTGATTGGAAGACTGTGGAAAACTAGTTCTCTTATGTTTTCCAAGTATGCAAGGCTCACATGGGGGAATTTGCTCTTTAAAGATGGGAAGACCTTTGACCATGGAGTTCTTTTGAAGAAGACTTAGACTCTGAAATAGTAGATGTCCAAATCTTGTATGCTAAACCATTGTTTCATTCAGGGTAGATGCACTCTGTGCATATGGTTGAATCAGATTTGCAGTTCTGAGGGTAAGGGGAAACATCCTATTCGGAGTCATATGGATTTCAGAAATCAATTTTCTGCTAGGGTTTTTGTCATATATTTTGCAAGATGCTCCCTCAAAAAGTACCTTATAGCCATGTTCAATGAGCTGTCCTACACTTAGCAAATTATGTTTCAGATCTGGAACATGATAGACATTGTTTATGTCTTTCTTTACATTCTGTTTAGTAAGAATAGGAACAGTGCTTTTTCCTTGAACTTTGACTAAAGAATCATTTCCAAGTGTNTTAGTTTCTTGGTGATTGGATTGTAAAGCCTGTAAGCTTTAGATGTTTCACTATATCCAGTGAAAATACATTTCTCACTTTTTTCATCAAGTTTCTTCCTTAATTCGGAAGGTATGTGAGTGTATGCTATGCATCCGAATGTCCTTAGATGCGCTACATTGAACTTTGTCCCACTCCATGCTTCTTGGCGGACTTTTAGCTTTAGTTTGGTGGTTGGAGATCTATTCAAAAGATAAACTGAGCATGCTACTGCTTCAGCCCAAAACCTATTTGACAAACTTTTCTCTTTGAGAGGTGTTCTTGCCATATTCATTATTGTCTGATTTTTTCTTTCAGTCACTCCATTCTGTTGTGGAGTATACCTGGCTGTTGTTTGCATGATAATGCCTTGTGATTTGCAAAAAATTGAAAATTCTCTGGAGTTGTATTCTCCTCCTCCATCTGCCCTGAGTGTTTTTATAGATTTGCCACTCTGTTTTTCAGCTTCTGCCTTGAATTCTTTGAATTTTGCAAAAGTTTCAGACTTGTGTCTGAGAAAATAGATCCATATTTTTCTACTGAAATCATCAATAAACGTTAGAAAATAAAAGCTGCCACCTATGGACTCTGTTTGCATTGGTCCACATAGGTCAGTGTGAACAAGTTCAAGATGTTGTTTAGCTTGATTGGAAGACTGTGGAAAACTAGTTCTCTTATGTTTTCCAAGTATGCAAGGCTCACATGGGGGAATTTTCTCTTTAAAGATGGGAAGACCTTTGACCATGGAGTTCTTCTGAAGAAGACTTAGACTCTGAAATGGTAGATGTTCAAATCTTGTATGCCAAACCATTGTTTCATTCAGGGTAGATGCACTTTGTGCATATGGTTGAATCAGATTTGCAGTTCTGAGGGTAAGGGGAAACATCCTATTCGGAGTCATATGGATTTCAGAAATCAATTTTCTGCTGGGGGTTTTGTCATATATTTTGCAAGATGCTCCCTCAAAAAGTACCTTATAGCCATGTTCAATGAGTTGTCCTACACTTAGCAAATTATGTTTCAGATCTAGAACATGATAGACATTGTTTATGTCTTTCTTTACATTCTGTTTAGTAAGAATAGGAATAGTTCATTTTCCTTGAAATTTGACTAAAGAATCATTTCCAAGTGTAATATCAGATGAGAGTGAAGAATCAATGCATGAAAGTAAATCTTTGTTACATGTCATGTGATTGCTGCATCCACTGTCCAACAACCAGAGATCTTTAGGTTGTTCTTCAGTCTTGTGGCATGAGAGAAACATACCTCTTGAGGTTTCTCCCGTATGATTTGACACATTTGCTCTGCCTGAGAGATGATGTGATTGCTTCTTCCTACATTCAGATTCATAGTGCCCATACTTTTTGCAGTAATAGCATTGTATGCTTGATTTCTCATTTGATCTTCTCCCTCTGCCTCTTTGAGGCTGGAAATTCTGACGTTGATTTTGTTGTTGTTGTGTTTGACCTTGGAAATTTTGATTCGGATACTGTTGTCTATTACCTCCATTGGAGTGAGGGTTACATTGATTGCTCCCTCTTCCTTGGTGACCTCTGCTTCTTCCTCTGCCTCTCCCTCTGCTGAAGGAGAATTGAGTTTTGAAAGCATTGGAGATTGACTCATCTGTGAGATGCAGTCTGGTCTCATGTGTCACCAGAGAACCAATTAATTCATTTGTTGAAAAACTTGACAGATCCTTGGATTCAAGGATTGCTTTTACAACCATTTCAAATTTCTTTGGTAAACTTCTGAGGATTTTCTCAACAATGCATTGATTAGTGATGGTTTCACCAGTCAATCTGATCTGGTTCACGTTGCCCATGACTCTGGTCATGAACTGATCCACATTTTCAGACTCTGTCATCCTTAAAGTCTTGAATTGCATCCTCAAGGTCTGCAGTTTAACTGTTTTGACCCCATCATTTCCTTGGTAGGAATATTTAAGGATGTCCCAGGCCTGTTTTGAAGTACCAACGCCTGTGGTTTTTGAGAAAATCGAGTCATCCACAGAATTTTGAATCCAAAATTTAGCTTTATTTTCTTTGTTTCTCTATGTTGCCTGAGCAATTTTTTGTTGATTAGTCATGGCGGATAGGTCTGCTGGATCTGGTTCCACATATCCATGATCCACTGGATCCCATCACTCTTTTGCTTGCAAGAAGGATCTCATCCGAAGAGACAGGAACTCATAGTTCTTTCCAAGAAGAATCGGACCCTGAGTTGGTCCTAAATTTCTAGACGACGCCATATTTAAAAAAAAAAAATAGCAAAAAAAAAACAGAAAGAAAATTCGTATTTACCTGTTTCTTGCGTGTAATTTGCAGTGACTCTGGAACTCTGCGATTCAAAATTTCACGAGTTTCGACTTCGCGAGTTTTGGTTTCGTGATTCTGTCTTCAGGACTTCATTATACGAGTCCTCTGATCTCTTTTCACTCCAACCTCTGATCGTCGAAACGTCGAAGAGGGCTTAACAACCTTAGATTGGCCCTTTATCTCCGAACAATGTGACAACATGCCTGAAGGTTAGAGCGCTACTAGCTTTTCATGAATCAGAGAATAGCGATGCCTTTGTCGGTTCTCTGTCCCTCAAATCACCGAAATCCGAAGTATCCTGGCGCTTATTCAAACGCCTTTTCGGGATTTTGCGTTTCGGGACTTCGACAGTTTTGCTGCGACGATCCTGGGTCCTTCAGACTCCTGGTATGCGAAATGCTGAAATTTTGCCTTTGGACAATTTCAACGGTCCAGATCTTTCTGTGATCGGACGGTCTAGATCCTTCCAGGATTTCGAGATTCTAGGTTTCGCGACTTCGCGAACCCTATTAGCGAACTCTTCTGACTCCTCGATTCTCTGATCTTCGTTTTATCGAAATGCCGATGGCCCTTTCCTTTCGAGACTTTCCCTCAAGGCCTATCTTGTTGCCACGTGTCCCCTTAAGATGGACGGTCCTCGTCGTTTCGTGATTTCACGACTTGCAACTCCAAGTCCTCTGTCTACTTGAAACCCCGGTAGCCAAGATGTTGACGGTTTCCTTGATCTTCGCCACGTGTCCGAACGAATGGACGGTTGTGATCTTTTCGGGATTTTGGGACTTTCGCCGTGAAGTGTCGTGACCTTTCGTCAACAAGACCTCTGATATCCCGAACTCCAAAATGCCGATATGATGGCACTTGGATCTACTGCCACTTGTCCTCTGAGATGGATGGCTCACAATCCTCTTGGGATTTCGCGTATCGGGGTTTTGGAGAGCAGTCTCAGTCACTCGTCCAACGCCTGATTCTCGATTTTGCGATTGGATCAGATCGAAGACTCACAATCTATCTCAATCCAACGGTCCAGAATAACTCGTGATTTCGCGATTCGCAAATTCTCATGGCAGTCTTCTAACCTTTACACCTTGCGAGTCAGCGAAATGCCGAGATCTCGCCATGTGTCTCTTGATGGATGCTTCAGATGATTTCAGGATTTCACGACTTCACAAGTTGAAACTTATCCTGTGCACTCCAGAGGACTAAACGTCGTGCACTTTCTCACTGATTCAATGGCTGTCGGTCCGCTGCGCAAGATCTAACGACTGAAATTATTTTGTCTTTTCCGTGCTCTCTTCATCCCTTTTAAACTGGATTTCCGCCTCGGATCTGTTCGCAGGACGAATCTTACGGCCGCGATGTTTGTTCTTTGAACCTGAGACGCGTTCTTTACTGCCTTGCAAGGATTTACTTCCTTGCAAGGATTTTCTTCTGCGGAAGGAAAATTCGTGAATCTTTCAAAGATTTGAAAGAATTTCATGAGTTCTTTGTTCTCTACTGCAATCATTGACAGATTTGAGCGATTTCCAAAATGCTTTAAACGCTTCTTCTTTCTGCAACTATCTTTCATGAATTTGAACAAATGCTTTGAATTCTTCAAGAGTTCCCGCCTCCTGCAACTCTTTTTCGTGAATCTTTGATGATTCTTTGGAAATTGAACAAGAATCTTTACTATTTCTTCCTTCTCAGTCTCTGCTTCCTTCTTGTGTTTCTGCTCCTTGAAACTTTCGAGCATAGTACGCTTTGCGACCTCGCGTGAGATTCTTATGCTGATCTTTTGAGCGTATGACGGTCTGCTTCCTCATGGAAGTTTCCTACGAGGATCTTTCGAGGTAGAGATCATGAAGAAACGGGTGAAACAGTACAAGGACGATGTATATGACTAGCACAGCCACATAAATGTGGCTGATGAACTAGGATAGGCCTATTTCATTTACAAACCTTAAACTATTTAGGGTTTAAGTCAGAGTTAGAGTTCAAGTTTAACCATAATTATGTTAATTGTTAGTTAGATATGCAATTATTTGTGTCTGTGCTAGTTAGATATGCAATTACAGTGCTAGAACAAATTAGAATGTATTATTTGAGCTAAAAAAATACAATTATTTGTGGCAGTGATAGTTAGATATGCAATTATAATGAGATATGATGGCTTGGAGAATGTGATGGTAACAGTTTATTAACCAGATCTTCTCTCATAATTATTTATTTCTTTTATGTCCTTTTATATTAAATAAATTTAAATTAAATGTTTTTTTTTATATTAAATAACTTTAAATTAAATTGCATCAAACAATTCACCCTCCAACACTCCATAATTCACACACTAAACTTGGCATTAAGTAGTTCACACTCCAATCCATTGTTAATTATATGAAATTGAAAATAAAAATTTTCACAGATATCTTGTTAATCATCTAAAAGTGTCAATCATATGGCATTATAGTAATTTCTTAATATGATTAGGTAAATGTGAAAAAAGTAAACAGGTTAAAGATGCATTCATAAATGCAAGGAAGTTATGGACAATAAATCACATTCATTAATTTGGGAGGACAATTAAGAATATGCCAACATCTTCAATTGCTAGCCATAGGATTAGGTTTTTAGATGATGTCCATTCCCAATAAGTAATAAAGATAATTAATTATGCCCATTTTGGAAGTATGAAGGTGTGGAAGAGCTTTTCAAAATTATCCATTTTTATGGCCATGAGTAGTTTATGATGATGCTACATAAGGTGTATGGCAATTTTTTTTTTTTTTTAGCAATTTTAACTTATATGGACTTCAAAGCAATTTAAGTTATATGTTTTTAATATTTTATGAAAAAGTAACAACCAGGAGAATGATAACAAGAACCATTTAAGTTAATGTTTTAAATATTTTATGAAAAGTAACGAACAGGAAATGATAATAGGAGAAGGATAACCCATTTGGAGTAATTTTTATTTTTCATTTATAAAGTGGTAAAATTTATCATAATTTAATTATTAAGTTGGAACGAGGATAGTGTTACATTTTTTTTTTTTTTGTATGTCTGGAGGAATCGGCAACTAGTTGGGCCTCGCGTTACCGTGTTATCCAACCGCTTCCACTATAACCTCCAGGTGTGCCCACGACGCCCCTTACGCGGCACACAAGGTAAGTCAGGGGGAGTTGAACTCGAAACCTCATGGAACTTCATTTTCACGGCACTTGCCAATTGAGATGCCCCCCTAGGGCGATAGTGTTACATATTTTAATGAGAATAGTGTTAAATAATTAAAAAACTTTTTCCAATTTAAGTTATATGTTTTTAATATTTTATGAAAAAGTAACGAGGAGGAGAATGAAAAAAGGGGTCATTTAAGTTATATGTTATAAATATTTTATGAAAAAGTAACCACGAGGAAATGATAACACAAGAATGATAACTCATTTGGATAATCCAATTGGACTAATTTTTATTTTTCATTTATAAAGTGGTAAAATTTATCATAACTTAATTATTAAGTTGGAATGAGGATAGTTGTTATTCCCAATAAGATGTTAATGTGAGTTCATTCATCAATGCTATTTAAGAAAAATATGGTCATATGAAATCATTCTCTTGGAAAGCTATGTCAAATGACCCACTTGATGGTTGATAAGGGGTTACAATTTTATTTCTCCATCAATTAGAAATAGTTTTAAGTCTTATTCAAAAGCCAAAAAACTTAAAATATTATTTGGAAGAAAATCCATATTCTTTATAATCATAGCAAAAACTACTTTTAGTAAAGTCATGTTACTTTTTAATAACATGTAACCTCAATTTCATATAACATAAAATTTTATGAAAATGTTTATATAAATATTAATAATAATATTTTAAAATTATTATATAACTTTTATGAAAATATCTATAAATATTGATAATAATATTTGGAAAAAATTACTTAATCATAACATAATTCCATTTAACAATTTACCATTTTGAGAGGTTTATAAAATCTCTTTGCTCATACATTCTATGAAATTTGTAATTAATTATTTTAATATTTAAAGTTTTAGTTAAAGTGTACTTTAATAATATGGTTATGTATAGTGTTATTTCTATGATAAATATTGCAGAATAAACTTTTACGAAAAGGTTTACAAATATTGCAGCATAAACTTTTACGAAAAGATTTATATAAAAAGTTTATCTTACCACAATGACTTAGTCTTTTCCTAAAAGAAGGGATTATAGTAAACAATTTTTGTCTATGCATTAGTTCTAGCACATAGTCCAAGACACTTTTTAACTTGTTATTCTAAGTTATGGACTTGAAACACTTTACATCTTTCATTTAAAAACATAGATACTTTATATCCTCCAATACAAAACATTTATTTCTTAATGTGATTTGTGATGTTCTTATTAATTCATAAATATTTAATATTTATCATATGTTTATTGTATGGTAAGTGTTATTATATTTGTTGTTATAGTTTCCAAACATATTGGAGAATTTTTTTTTTTTTTTTTAAATATTGAAGAAAACATTTTATTTATTTATTTATAAACATTTTTGTTTTATGTATATGGGAGAGACATTTTTTTTTTTAAATATAAAAGACCTTGGAATTTTTTTATTTTATTTTATTTATAGAGAAATAATTTGCAATTATAAAATACCTTGAAGAAAACATTTAGTAAAATGGAAATTAAAAGAAAAAATGTTGATTGGATTGATCAAAGCCTAAGTTTGTACAAAGCTTTTTTTTGCCCATGTTATGTATTTAATGAAAAAGTTGTGTAAGGTCACAAATGAGTGTATCTTGATTTGAAGACAAAGGCTAAACTGTGATTGATAATAGAATAATTATTTAGTGTTAAGTGCTAGTTGTATCAAGTATAATAAAAAAATCATTTTTTTGGTCGTGTTGTGTTTTAGATCTACTGGATATTGAATAAAGGGGTATACGGAGTTTTTTGTTCTCGTGTACTCATCTTCATATGTGATGGTGTTTTCTCATACATGGTGTTTTTTCCTTCATCACAATATTGATACTCTCAATCTACATATGCAAGAACAAGCACAAATCAACTCAATCAAATCAACCAAAAAATAAATTCACATTCAAATCAAGTTAACTATTTCAACTCAAATTTAGAAACAACATAAATTTTGAGTTGTGTACATGGAGTGGTTTTTTTGTAAGTATCGAATCAAAATTAAGAGTAATTACATTGTAATTCTTGGATGTATTCTTAGTTGAACTTGAAACCCTTCAATTTCTAAGTTTAAATTAAAAATGTTGGGTCTTATTGTGAAAGGGTGGATTTGCAAGAAACCTTGTTTTTTTCTAGTTAAACACACTTTTTAAACTTAGCATATTGTACCAAGACCTACCTGCACAAGGATCTCACATTCAATCTTTTAGAATGGTTCGAATTCAAGAATTATTAGAGTTATTAAACACTCTAATAACCACTAATGAGGACAACACTATCATAATCAACAAATGAACTCTTCAATATATTCTAACTTGTTTGCAAGTTTCATAAGCCAAAGTTGAACATCTTTAGACTTAGTCATAGCTCCAACATGATGAAATACAACTCAAGAATTGATAATTTCTACAACATTATGAACTAGTGTTTGTTCAAAACAATCCCTTATTTGAATTTCATGTCCATGAATTTCAAATTATAGATTTGAATGGGTAGTTAGTACATGATCAACACACTAATGAAACTATAGATGAATATTAGTACATGATCAACACACTAATGAAACTATAGATAGATATTCAAATTAAGGTGAAGTTTTACATGAACCTGAATTTCAAGAGTTCATTAATGAAAACCTTTCAATGGTGCATCAACATGTATAAAATAAACTCCATTAGATTCAAAATAATCTTTCCAACCCTCTCATCAAGCGTTTGGAAGAAATCCACAACAAAAAACACATAATAGGTATTCAACACATGCAAGAGGAACATATGCATTCTATTTTATAGGAAAAATAATGTACCAACTTAGAAAATCTGAAATTTCACATAATCATGCAAAAATTCTATAAATAAAAATGATATATTTCTAAAGTTAATTCAATTTTCTCCATTTCATCTTTTTACAACTTTTCAAGTTCATTGTGAAAGTACTTGGAATCATCCCTCCAAGTTAACATATTGTTTTTTTTTGTTTTTTTTTTTCTATATTTACATTGTCACTAATGCACGAGGCCCTTCCTACTTTTCATTTGTTTACACCATTTCAAATTCATTTTGAAAGTACCTAGAATCATCTATCCAAGATAAACAAACAATGCAAGAGATTTTCATTTGTCCACTCCACCCATAGTGAGAGACACATAAAGCTGAAATGATAATAGAAAAGAGTGTTGTGTTGAAATTTTATAAAGTGAAAATAATGAATAACCGATGTAAAAAAGAGTAAAGAATTAAGAGAGTGTTATGAAATATGAATAAAATAGTCAAATAACCATAAAATATAAAGAAATAAATAAAGAGGAGAAAGATATTAAAATTGATTAAAGTAGACAAAGATCCCTCAGAAAAAAAAAAGGTGGGAAAATGGGGGGAGAAATAAAGAAAAAAGTAATTTAATTATTAGGAAAAGAAAGTGAAACAGCGGTTGGGGAATAAAAGGTTAAAAAAAAGGAAAACCAAGGGTGCTAATGGAAACTAAAAAATCATTTTCCAAGATTATGAAATTTTCAATAGAATTTAAAAAAAAAAAAAATTAATTAAATGTTTTATAATTTAATATGATATAATCTTGTTATCTTATAAATAATAAACAATATTTAAAATTAAATTAACATATATCCATTTTAATTCCATATTTGTAATATTTTGTATCATTTAATACTAAAAACTAAATCATGGTTTAAACTTATATAACTAGCACAGTGATTCAAAACAATCGTTGCTGATGAACGCTGAAAGCTGCGGACAGAAAGCTGCGGACAGAAAATGAAATGAAAACTAGCAGTTCTAATGCCAAATTGGTGGCACATAGAAAGGAAAACATCCAGAAACTAGTGGCACTTAGACATTGACGTCAAGTCAAGTCCTCACGACTGACGGGTCGACTGACGGGGGAGCGGGGGATGAAAGGAAAGCGTGGAAAAATTGAGCTCACGCTGGAGAGAACGCTTTAAAAAATCCTCCAATTTTCTCCTCATTAAATAAAATTTCCCCTCATTACTTTCAAGTCAAGTCAATACACTCCTTTCTCTGTAATTGCCTTGCAATTTCCTAAGTGTAATTAATTGCCTTGCGATTTCCTTCTGTGTAATTGCCTATGGTAGTTTTTCCCTGCAGTGTTTTATATGGTAGTTTTTCTCTCTTTCCAACTCAGAGTTTGAAGCGAGCGACTTTTCGACGATTGAGTGGTGCGGCACAAGGATGAAAGGAAAGCTTGGGAAAATTGTTCGATAACTTTACTGAAATTCCCCCGATTTTTTAGCCATTAAAGTCATGTCAATATGGACAGTTCACGATTTGGAAGAAAATCCTCCAATTTTCTCTTCATTGAAGAAAAAATTCACTACTTTCAATTCAAATCAATACACTCCTTCTCTGTAATTGCCTTGCAATTTTCTTCTGTGTAATTGCCCCATTTTTTTGGCGAAGTCAAATCAATACAGACAGATCGAGGCTAAAGGAATACTCCGATTTTCTCTTTATTTAAGAAAATTTCGCCTGATTTCTTTCAAGATACTCATTTCTCAAGTCAATCCACTCTTTCCTCTGTAATTACTTTGCACAAGCACAGCCGCTGGTGAATGTTGAAATAAGATAGTTGGGCAATCCAATATGAAACTCACGGACAGTTGAAATGCATAGAGCTGAGAAAATCCAAAAATTAAATGTGGTAATTCCAAAGGTTAATCAGTGAAACGTGGCAATCATATGATGGTACAGTAATTTCTTAATATGATTAGATAAATGTTAAAAAGTAAACACATTAACTCATGCATTCAAAAATACAAGGAAGTTATGAAGAGTAAATCACATTCATTGATTTGGGAGGACGACTAAGAATATGCCAGCATCTTCAATCAATTGTTAGCTATCAGATTAGAATTTTAAATTAAAAGGTGATTAATTGTGCCCATATCCAATAAGTATACACCTTTTGGCATAATAAAAATGTATCATTAGACACAATGACATTCCTCTAGATATTTGAGGAATCCAATTTAAAATGATTATATCACAATTAGTTTGTTCATTAATGCATGTGTTGCTCTTTGAATTTTCTATCCTTCTAGATAGAGCACCAATACAATAAGATAGTGGGTGTCTTGGTCACCGATACAATACTTGCTGTCTTTCACACTCAATGACTCGTGTGTGGAAAACCTGTCGGAAACGTGATTTGCACTAGTGCAGACGAGAATGAAAAAGGTTTTTCCCACATTTGCCTTTCCACGACAAGCCCTTCAGGCCGTTATCATCTGAAATTTCCAAACATTGCGTTATTGTCATCAGCGCACAAGGCTGCAGACCACTTTTAATGGTGGGTAGCGCATTTGTGTCTAAATGAGTAACCTTTTCTAGCGATTTTCACGTTTCCATTTCATTCCAGATTCCTATAAAGAGACTAGCTCTTCCACCCCACATATCAATATAAAGCTGAGCGGTCTCAGACTCTATAGAGCAAGTGATTATTACTTAACAATGGGCTTGGGAAATCGTTATGCTCTCAGAGTGCTTCTCCCTCTTTTAGTGATGGTGGGGGCATGCACTCTTCTACAGTCTACAGATTGCATGAGCCCTTCTTCCTTCTTAGGTCGTGCTCGTAGGAGGTCTATTCTTAGGAGTAGGAAATCACTAATCAATAAGGATGGACTGGACCTCTCCACTGCTGAATACGAGACACACTATTATACTCAAATTCTCGACCATTTTACCTACAGGCCAGAGGG
>JASDQU010738504.1:75467-123859 GCA_032191745.1 Picea mariana | reverse complement strand
AACAATAATTAGATGTAGTATTTATAAACAAAACAACATCAATACATATGAAAAATAAAATATTGATAATCACGTTCCCTAATAATAACCAATTTTTTATTTTAAAAAAAACATAATTTTAAATTGTACTTCATGAAAACAATTATCATTCAAGAAAACCAATAATCTTATTTATCCTTTATAAAGTGAACAATAAACATTTTAATCCAAAGAATAAAATTAGCATACTCATAACTATGCTTTATTCACAATGAAGCATATTGTATCAAAAACATTAATGTATTAAAAACAATGTATTAATAATGTATTAAGTCAAAAACATCAATAACTCATTTAGGGTTAGTGCTAGGGTTTAAGAGGCATGCTCATGCTAAAATATTAAAAACATTATTAAAGTATTAAATCAATGATAAAGTATTAATGATAAAGTATTAATAAAGTATAATATATTAAAGAATTAAAAACTTTATTAATAAAGTTATTAGAGTATTAAATCAATGATATAATATTAATAAGGTATAATTTATTAATGATTCTAATACTTTATTAACAAAGTATCATTGATTTAATACTTTATTAATATAATACAATATTAAGATTGTTTATTTTATTAATATTTTTTTCAATTATTAATAAAGTAATAAATCAATGATAAAGTAATACATAAAGTATTAAAAACATTCATACTAAATATTAATAATAATGCAGTAATGTTAAAGTATCAATGTTAATGGTTAATGATAATGGCTTAATGCTAATGCTTAATGTTGAGTATTAATGCAAATGTGTTAATGATAAAGTAAATCAATTTTAAAGTATTAATGCTAATATAAATCAATGAGAAAGTATTAAAAAAAATATCATTGATCAGAAATTATTAAATCTTAATAAGATATTATTGAATCATATTTTCCATATTTTTCATTATATTTTGTTAATTCTTATAACTAAAAAATCTATTTTTGTTTAAACTTAGAGATTTAAATAATACTATATAAATAAACATTATATAAATATTTTTAATTATAAAATATTGAAATTAATATAATAAACAGAAAAATATTGAAATTGAAAAAAAAAACCTTCATCATCTAATATTTCAAATAGAATTTTAAAATAGACTTGCTCATATATTTTAAACCCATTAAAATAACATTAAAATAAAAAACATTACATAAATAATGTTTTATAAACATAATAAACATTTATTTTTTAAAATAACATTAGAAAAATAATAAATAAAAAAGTATTAAAATATATTAAAAACTATTTTAACCATAAGTTTTCGACTATGCATTACTACTAGCACAGCCACATAATTGTGGCTGTGGCTGATGAACGCCAACGGCACACTGTAAAAAAATGACGGCGCACTGTAAAACATATTTACATCCACGCGCGCATCTGTCCAGTTTCTTAATAGCTATTGTTATTTGTTAATCATTGAACGTGGCAATCTGGTGATGAGCAAGTAAATTTTTAATTTGATTTAGTAAATGTGAAAAAGTAATCACATAAACTGACATCTTTATAAATGAGCGGAAGTTAATTTATTAAAATCTCATCCATTGATTAGAGAGGAAGACGAAGAATATGCCACCATCTTCAATTGCGAATCGTAAGATTGAAATTTATGATTAAAAGGTGATTAATTCTGCCCATTGTCAATAGGTATACTCTTTCGGCATAAATACGCCTTTCGACGTAAAAATATACCCCCAAAAGCAAACGCAGTGTGGATCAGCTTAACTGTTTCCGCCGATGATTGATGCTATTGTTTCCTTCGTACAAGTGCGTGATGCTTCCTTCGTCTGATGATGCCTTCCTTCAGTGCGCATCCACTTTTCTGGTTAGATATTCCTTGCGTCCACTTCTCCGGTTAGATATGAAAAGGAAATAAGTTTTGAAGCCGTTGTTTACATAAATTTGAAACCAAAAAAGTTGTTTACATAAATTTGAAACCAAAACCGACATGCATACTGAGCAAGCGGGCATAGCTGGTGGACACCTGTAGGCGCAGACTTGCACGAAGATAAAACGCCTCATTAATTTTCCATTAACTTAATATCCTATGTTGCAATTGACATCTGGTAAGCGTTGGATGACACCGCTAGACCAATTTAATTTAAAACACCCCATTAATTTAAAAACTTATTGTGAAATTGACATCAGGTAAAGGCGCATGACATAGCACAACTGGTAAGGGATGGTTCAACTTAACCAAAGCATCCCACTCACCATCCATCGAACTGACATCTGGTAAGGGAAGCGGTAAAAAAAACTAAATAAGAAAACATAAATACAATAAAAACACTTAATCACACTGAAAAAACTAAATCACATAAAAATCAAAGAAAATCACATAAAAACCAAAGAAAGGTAAAAAAAACTAAACACAGTAAAATACCTAAATCACTTTAATCACCCAATTTAATGATGAACAAACATGTTTTGTCATGCAAGGAAGTTAATGTTTCAAATCTCAGCTTTTTATTCTAAGAAGAATATTTTGACCAAATGAAATCGTGACCATTAAAAACTCATTTGTGATTAAAAGACCATTAAATCTGGCCATTTCCAATAAATGTACGCTTATAGATGTAAATATATTCTTTACGCCCAAAGGTGTATACCTATTGGAGATGGGCACAATTAATGATCTTTTAATCTTAAATTCTAATCTGATGGTTATGCATTGAAGATGCTAGCATATTCTTAGTCGTCCTTCAAAATCAATGGGTCAGATTTATTGTTAATAACTTCTTTACATTTATAAATGCATCCGTTAACCTGTTTACTTTTTAACATTTACCTAACCATATTAAGAAGTTACTGTAACATCATATGATTGCCACGTTTAATTATTCTTCATCCCTTTGTCAGTGGAGGTTATTTGGTTGAGATGGTGAGGGTTTTCTTCATGCATGGCCTGGAGTTTTTACTGAGTTTTTTTTAGGAGAGTTTTTTAATCCGCCGTCTGCCGTAAGTCTTTCTGCGTTCACCAGGAGTGTTAGCACTCGGCTGTGCTAGTTCTAAGAAGAATATTTTGACCAAATGAAATCGTGACCATTAAAAACTCATTTGTGATTAAAAGACCATTAAATCTGGCCATTTCCAATAAATGTACGCCTATAGATGTAAATATATTCATCTTGATATAATTTACAATCAACTAAATATAATTTACAACCAATATATTCATCTTGATATAATTTACAACCAACTAAATATAATTTACAACCAACTAAAGAGTGGTTACAGTGTTTTATTTTAAGTGATCCTAATGAACCACATTAGCCACAATCTATTGAGCAAACATCGTGGACTAGAAAACCAACAGGTATATTACTTCCACCATAAGATCCACCGAAGACGATGACTGACAGCAGTTTTCTGCAGATAAATTTTTCTTCAAACCCAGAATTAGCGTTGCTTAATCCGCCAGTGCTTGTGTGGAAGTGAAATAACCGAGTGTAGAGGCATTGCTGAACGATTCTTCTGGACTCCCAAAGGGCATCGACAATCCATAGTATCGATGCTGAAACAAAGTTTGAAACATTAATTGAGTAACGAAGTTTGAAACTCAATAATTCCATTGATCCCCAATCTATCAATCTGAAATAAAAGTTACCTGAATGTAGACGACGAGTGCGCGGAATTGAGGAGCGTTCTCAATGATAAAGCCAGTGAAATCAAAGTCTCCTACAATAGAAGACTCATCGCCCATGTAAACAAAGATGGGAGAATGGCTTTGGGGACCTCCCCAATGGTTTGCATTGACAAGATATCTCTGCTGGAATGTGTGATATGCCTCTGGTCTGTAAGTAAAATGGTCGAGAATTTGAGTATAATAGTGTGTCTCGTATTCAGCAGTGGATAGGTCCAGTCCATCCTTATTGACTAGTGATATCTTGGTCCTAAGAAGGGACCTCCTACGACCACGACCTAAGAAGGAAGAAGGACTCATGCAATCTGTGGACTGTAAAAGGGTGCATGCCCCGACCATTACTAAAACAGGAAGAAACACTCTGAGAGCATACTGATTGCCCAAGCCCGTTGTTTTGTTGTGGCCGGGTTAAGTAATAATCACTTGCTCTAGAGACTCTCAGACCGCTCAGCTTTATATTGATATGTGGGGTGGAACAGCTAGTGTCTTTTTAGGAATCTGGAATGAACTGGATTCTGTACACGCCCCATCTCATCCGAAACGTGAAAATCGCTGGACACAAATGCGCTGGACCCACCACTAAAAGTGGTCTGCAGTCTTGTGCGCTGATGACAATATCGCAACGTCAGGGAATCAAATTGACCAAATTTACATATGTGCTTCACATTTGTTTATGTTAACAAAGGTATATACATCTTTGTTAGCTGTATGTATACGCCAACTCCACTATCTAATGACTCTGAAGGTCAAAATAATTACAGGTAACAAAGGTACTTGCATCTTTGTTACCTATATACATCAACTACACAAGGATCTTATTGTATTGGTGCTCTATCTAGAAGGATAGAAAATTCAAAGAGATGCACGTGCATTAATGAACAAACTAATTGTGATATAATTATTTTAAATTGGATTCCTCAAATATCTAGAGGAATGTCAATTGTGTCTAATGGTACATTTTTATTATATAAGTTTAAGGAATGATGTAGTGGTCTCAAACACATCCATCCAGCTCACATGGCATGGGAAAGAATCACATGGTATTGTATACCAGTCTATAGGGAGCATCACCATAGCCACATAGGCTATCATATGATCAAACATATCATGTAATAAGTATCACCATCATAGACATACATTATCCATCTAGCTAGAAAACACCTCCAACACTATTGGTTGCCCCTCCAACTAGTAACCTTCGGTGCTAATGATCGACACTCTAACTAGGAATCATTTCTAACACTACAAGTCGACATCTGGTTCATATAGAACTAGTAACTTGTCAGTTCACACAGAATCTGACTAAAAAATTTAACACTCCCTCTTAACAAGGAAATTATTCCTCTTGGCATGATCATCATCATTGCTTCTGCGCACCTCGACCATTGTTTTGTTGAATTTCACAAATCCATACATCATAAAAAGTTCTTCACTTTTACTAGAGTAGCGTATCAGCCTGAGTTGGAGTACCAACCTATGTTGGGGCAACATACTAGGCTGCGTTGGAGTACCAACCTACACTGGGGTATCATACCAGCCTGCGTTGGAGTACCAACCTGCGTTGGAGTACTAACCTACGCTGGGGTAACATACCAACATGCGTTGGAGTACCAACCTGCACTGAGGTAGCTCCCACTATTGGGGAGCACATCACTTCCCTCTACTGGGGAACATATCACTTCCCGCTACTAGGGAACACACCACTCCCTCTCACGAGGGAAAATCCTTCTAGACCACACCAAGCTTGTATCTGAAGTACTCAAAATTCACTTTCAATAGAGGCTTAGTCAACGCGTCTACTACCTGTTCGTTGGTAGAAATATACTTGAGAAAGTGCCTTGTCATAGTATTCTCCCTCTTGCTGGGAGAATCCTCTAGAAATAAATAAGGCTTTGTACATCTCTAGGCTATTTATATACAACATGCTTAATCTTTGTATATCAACTTGGAAGTCACCACTGACTTCCTTTCTGGTCTCAGAACCAAGAAAAATATATCTATCCCAGTCTTTCTGATTGGTTTCCTCCTCGATCACTGTAGAAAAGTATACTGAAGAAAGGGAATCTTCCCATAATATATCATATCTCCTTGAAGCCTTCGAAGATTCGATCTATCCTTCTCAACCCATGGCATTTGTTTGTCAGTCCTGGAAGAAGTCTCTCTCTTCCATCTAAATTGAAATCCTTTGAGTCTCTATTCTCCCTTTGAAACTTGAATCCCTCTGAATCTATATAATATTCGGAGCCATATGCTCCCTTTGTGTGTGATTATTTTATCTGAAGTCTCTTATGAATGGTCCTAGGGAGGTTTCTCCTCCCTATTGGATTGTGAGAACTAACTCCCTTCGAACTCTATATCCTTCTGAGCTGGTACTCGGTGGGTCCACCTACCTCACCATCGATGGAGCCATCTGCTCCTAATGATATGGCTCATCAACGTTGCATCTTGCAAAGTTTCATGGGACCACACTAATATCTTCTTTGTTACTACAATGATTCTAGGTAGGCCCTTATGGCTCTACAAATTCTTCCTGATATGAGGAGTGATCAACTGCACTAGAGGGATTTGTTTGGTTATCCTTAGAGCCTTTTCTCCTTGCAATCAATCTCCATATGAGATACTCAGTATCCCACAAAAGTACCCTTCTTCGTCTTCTTCTTCTTTGGTACATGGATGTATATGATCGTGTATACAACTTCTTATCTGGATAGTCTGCTCCATGTATCAATCTAGAGACCATCTAATATGTTTCCTCCTGCAACCGTCACTATAGCTCCCCTCAAATTTATCACCTGTAACCTTCCCAGAACAAGGACAATAAGGGGAAAGCAATCGACAAGAATAATACTCTTATAGTAAAAACAAGAATGAGAACAATAATCACAATAGATTCTTCTCAGAGCTATTTCTTGTGACTTTACTCGAACAAGAGCAAAAATAAAAATACAATAATAAGAAATAGGAACAACACTCTTCTAGTGTTGTGATCAATCATTCCTCCAAGGTGACCTCCATGGAATTTATAAAATAACCTACTCGAGACAAGAGAAAGAAGAGAAAAAAGTATAATAGAATTTTCACAAGAACATATCTATGTCAACAAGAATAAAAGACAATCTCATGGTAATCATCATATTATTATCAAGATGACCTGCCTAGAAGAAAAACAAGAAGTATCTCCTGGAGGATATTTTAGTTCATCTTGTGAACAAGTACAATAATCATTTACATCAATAGTACTCACATGCTACCAAGTGTGCATTGTATCTAGTAGTAATAGATCCTTTCAAGGATTGTTGTCACAACTAGTAATGTAAAAATTATTAAACTTGATATGTGTAAATTGGAAACTTATTAATTTAATCAAGCAAACCTGGAACCTGGAGTCTTATCTTCAAGAACAAGTGTTGTGATTTTATTCTGAGTCTTCTTCACTCAAGATGACAAATATTCTCTTCAACCTATCCCCTGCAATTAAGATAATATGCTTTCTTAACAGAAATCTGAGTTAGAGAATATAATGCAAATAAAATCTAAAAATCTCATCCTTAATCAATCTAATACTTTGAATAGAGTCAACTTATAAATTTAACTTTGAATAGAGGTTACTATGATAATCATAACTTCAATAGATCAAAATACAACTAGATGTTCATAAGGTTACAATAATGCCATAACAACTAGAGGCATATGAAAAAAATCAAACCCGGAGTGTGTTTTTCCTCTGAATGTGTTGGATCTGAGATCCCTATGGATTTACAATTGTAATATATCCCTTCTCCTACAATCACACTCAAAATAATGATATAGTTTAAATATATATAAGTACATACCTCCAACAACATCAACATGAAGTGGCACCATCTCACAATGACGACAAGAAATGACAGAGATTAAAAATTCAAAGGTGATCCAACTTGTAATCTAAAGGTATATAGAGATGTTCTAGGGTAAGGCACAATAGGACAACCAAATATTAGTCCCAACACTTTGCAGAAACATTCACTGCAACTGGCACTGCAACTGGTGCTACAACTAGCACTGTAACTGGTGTTACAACTGGAACAAAGCGAATGACACTACAATTGGTGCTGCAAATAACAATGTAACTGGAATGAAGAAAATAGCATGAAGGAATTGGCATGAAGGAAATGGCACTGCAACTTCAACTGGTACTGCAGACCTAGGGTTTTATGAGGAAACCCTAATTTATCAACTTTAGAAATTTGTAGATTTTATCTAGGGAAGAGATGTTCCCTACTTAGGTGACCTTATTAGTGAGTTCAATATGTTCTCAATGAGATTGAAAATGGGGGAAAATGAGGATATTCCTTCTAGTGGTTAGAATGTTACAAAGGAAACCAACTCTTATACCATGTTGAAATTTTGGTATGCTCGTTTAACCATAGACAATGTTACATCATTTTCACCCAACCATAGGCATTCACATATGCCACCCCCAAGCACACTAACCTTTAATTATAATAATTCCAATAATCCTACTCCAGAACCAACAGATAAACCCTAGCTGCTAACTGCAACAATAACTCAAGACAAGTAGAGTGCTCCTTCTCCAAGGGTAGCGCAAGAGAGAGAGAGTATCCATATCCATAGAAAAAGTACCACACACAACTACAACAACAACAGATGCAGCTACAATACTCTCTCAGAATTGCGCCATACATACAAATAATATCACCAAGAGAATCAACAAGATAATCACCAAGAGAATCACTTGATAGTGCTAGAGAGAGACCAAGACCAAGAGATGACTATACACCCTTATTCCTCCTTGCAGTTGCAACTACAACACTCCACAAGACTTTCTCTCTAACAAGGTGTACAAATGAGCTAAAACGTCCTCTATTTATATTAATATGTCTAGTGACTTTTCTGGCTAGGTCAACCTAACTTTCTAGTAATTATATTTTATGCTTATCTTTCTCCTATGGAGCCGACTTGTATTTCTGGAAGATAATATTCTAATATTATTATTCTACTACGTCGACTTGTCTTTTAGGGTTTCCACACATCTGTTTAATGGTTCACATACTTCCAAAATATTCTATTCAAGTCATATGTTATACATGGAGGTTAATACCTCCCACGACTACCAAAACATCAACACCCAATTCTCATTTCTCTTCCCTAAATCGAGAGCACTATTGACCATATTTGGAAAAGAATCTCTAATTGTTTTTCTAAATCAGCTTGCTAACCATATAAAAAGATCCTAAAATCAAAAGAAAATAGCTTGTGTAAAAACCCTAACTTCCACAAGCAATATATCCTAAAATATAATGATTCAAAATCTAAAAATTTTCTATATGTACTTCACTATGTCAAATTAGGATTCTAAAAATATTAGAGTCTGAAACTTCACTAAAAAATATTGCAGTGAAAATTCCAAGATAACCGATTTTAGGACTAGTCACAAACTTTCCATTCCATTTAATATATATCCAAAAGTATACTGAACCAAAACATGAAATTTGGACCACCTATACTATGACATTTTGCCACAAAATTTTGTTGTCTAAAACCTCCCAGAAAAAAACCAAGATTACTCATTTACAACTAATTTTAGGATGAGTCAAAAACCCTATCTTCTATTGTAGGATAAATGTACCCAACATGAGTTACCTGCCTTAGGCTCTTCCTAGACATAAGACAAAATAGATATGCAAGCTAAACAAAATTCCTAGATCTAAATCATACATTAAGAAATCTCTGAGATGAAAGAGTAGAGGAMTTACTYGRTAGTTTGATGGTTGTCCCTGCATGCTCCTTGGTYGTTCAGTCCTTTGAAGAKGTCCTTCAATTTCATSAATGTAGATCTGMACACATAAGAACACCAAAAAATACCTCTCACAAGATCAAATGTAACATGTATCAATCACCGATAGATCTAATAATGTGACATAAATACATGAAAATATTAACTCTCTATAAAGATTATAATCACCATATACAATCAATTAGAGGGGAAAATCATGTTCATTTTCTATTAATAAAGAAAAAATATTAAAGCTTACAAACAAATAGCTTGATGAATCTTCTCCCAATTTCCTTGCCCAAGATCCGTAATCAATCTGACATTATAAGTTTAATCTTTCTTTTTCTTCCATTTTCCCATGAGAGACCCTCAATATATAGGATGAAAGAGATGAGATGGTGGATAACTCTTAGACACTCAAAATAAAAAGATTCTCAAGGTCGAATTGTGAGAAATCCGAGCTTGATCCCATCTCATTGTAACCATTCCTAATTTGAGAGTAATAGACATGGTCATGCTGTGCATTTCTGTAGGATGCGATCGATTTCAGTTTGCAAGAGAGAAAAACACGACCATCAATTTGGGTCACAATATGTAAAAGGATACATTGTGACCATGAAAAACGATGGTGTATACTGGAGGGAAAAGTGACATAATGCAGTTTTTCAACCTGCTAACCTCTAGATAATATCCATCAGGTAATCATGTGGAAAATAATTATATAATAGATGCCCCCTAAAGTATGAGTTCAAAAGAGGTGTATGATGGTTGAAATACTTTATGAACAAAAGTTATGGAGCTTGAGGCAAAGGAAGATGGGAAGAAGCTAGCATTAGTCTTGCAAAAAGAAGAACATCCTCAAGGCGGGCTTACCCATGCTCGGTAATAGAAACTAAGCATAGCCACAAAAAACAATACATTGTGGATCCATGCATGACACGACTGACTAGATCATGGGGATGAAATAATACACTATGGATCCATGTAAAAATGAGAACATAGCCACGACCAAGTACAAATGTATATCTATGTCACAGTATACAAATCAGTGATATGACTTGATGTACGAGCGATCTCTGAACAACTCATGAATAATTCCATCACAAATTGGGAGGGAATGCTATAAAGGAATGATGTGGTCCTAACCCAAGGTGTTCATCTCAAACTAAAAATGGTATGAATCTGATTACCAACCATAGAATGTGAATAGATGAGATAATGTCAAGCATGGTAGAAACCATCTAATTACCAACCATTAATGGATATCGTTAACAGACATGAGGGAATCCATAGATGATGATGATGGACCCCAAGATGCCTAGTATAATCTAGCGAGTCTGAAGAGATGAGCTGCAACCAAACACTCGTAGATTCATTTAATAGGATCCAATGGTGTAAACCCACTGCTGGAAATGTGAGCAAAGTTGCCACTAATGTATGCAAGACCCAAGGTACTAATTAGTTTCTATATTTTGATCCTAGATAATGATTTGGTGTCGACAAGATGAAATCTGTTGAAGGAGGGCCTTGATGTATCCCCCATCAATCGACATGAAACAAATGTCAAAGATAGATGGTGTGTAAAGTAGAGAATAATTGAGTTAGGGATGATTGAGATAAATGGGCTAAAGGACTGAAAATGCATGAGACATGAAAACTTACCTTGAACAAAATGACACGACAAATAACTTAACTTGGAAACACTGACTTGATGATGACCAAAAAACTTGCCATGGGAGACTATAAGAGTGAGCAGTCGATGGAGTCTAAAAATCAGGGAGATGGTAGTGATTCAGAGGCAATGGATAACCCAACTATGGCACATAGACATAAAATAGGTGAGTTGTTCAAGGGTGACTTGATAGACGACTACCATTTGTGAAGATAACTAGACTAAAAACCCCTCAAATTCCCCCCCACCATGAATTATGAGTACCTATTTGTTTTTTATGAGCTTGAGGAGGATAACAAATTATTGATATAACTCATCTTCAATGATTCCCTCATCACATGTTTAACGAACCTGAAGAATGAGGGGTTCGATCCCATATGGGTCCTTCAATGTATAATTTTATGAGTCCAGAGAAGGTAAAATCAACGGTCTTTTCACATTTAGAGAGTCTGAAAATATCTTAAAGAAGACTGAAAATAACTTAAAGAAGAATCCATTTAATGAGTGTGAAAGGAAACAAGCTCACACAACAATATTTTCATGTTTAGGGAGTCTGAAAAAAACTTAAAGGAGACTCTAGGGTGTACCTTTTTCATGGTTGGTTATGAGCATGACAAAGGGATAATAGTAAGATCAGTTGGAGAGAACAAGTGGTTTGCAGTGAAGTTCCAAAATCATGGAACATGACTTAAGTGATCGACTACAAGAAGAAACATGACAAATTATGACTACTCATAAGAACAGTTCTTGTCCAGGGGTGTTGTAAAATGGGATCAAATAGATAGCTAGCAGTCAAGCATGGGTGCAGTGCGATAAGAAATGAAAGAAAATGGCGATGTAGAAACAATAAGAAACGAGAAAAAAAAACTAATAAAATGCGACCATTTAAACAACAAAAATGGTGGAAACCCCCTCCGGGAAGGCTAAAAACATATATGGAAAGGGAGTGAATGTGACTCAATTTCGGGGGTTAAAGCACTACGAAGGGTTTTCGGGAAATGCAGGAAACAACCTATCCCTATAAGCCATTTTCCAAACATGCACCTCAAGTTCAATGGATGTCCCCATATTTATAAGAAAAATGTCCCTAGAATCCTGTCAACACATGTAAACTAGATTCCAAGGTCAAAACACATAATGAAATCCCAAAAAGAAAACATTTTTTGATTTTTTTTTTATAAATGCAAAACAAAAACACTCATACCACACACCTATGTACAAGGAACTACACATCTTGATAATTTATGCCAAGTAGAGCCCATTGCTAGGCTCAGGCCAAGGATATTTTTCATAATCAATGAACTCATGAGCCATTATTAGCATCATATGGAGCACCGTGTCGTGGCCATTGTTACGAGGAAAATCACTCTATGGCATGGGGTAATTCACAACAAACAGAAATGATTACAAAAATAAACTCTAATCTCAAGTATGTTATATAAAAAAAAATGCTAACAAGACAAGATAAAGATCCTACCTCGTCCACACGTTCGATGAAGTCCACCATTGAGCACTTGACTCAAAGCAATACACCTGCAACTTGTCCTTAACAACCAAGATATGCAAACATATAGTGATAATATGTAAAGTTATCAGATATAATAACATAATCAATCAATATTCATAACAAATACACCCATGGAATAACAATTCAAATATTTGCAAGACATTAATTGGATGAGAAAAGAGTATTTCTATTAAAATGTAATAAAAAAAAGTCTATGAATGAAAAACTTCTGTGTCGACACGTTTGAAACAGAGAAACTAAGTCCCTTCCATCTAGGTCTCCACCACTTCAATCCTCCACCAAAGGAAAGATCATACAAGAGAGGCTATGAGGTTCTCCATCAAATAGGGAAGATCTTGGGGGTTGAACAATGTGTTCAGACTTAAAAGGACAAAGGGATGCAGACTCAATATGAAGTGAATAATCTCTCCAGAGTAACTTTGCTCTCAAAGTTGAATTCTTCTCCTCTTCTCCACATGTTGGATAAGGCCCTTTTATAGCCTTCAAATGGAACTGAAGGGCCGATTCAAAAGGTTTCCAGTATATGGAAGGTCAAGGATCATGGATCTCATGACGTGACATGGAAACCCGACACCATTTTTTAATTTTGAGCACAAAACCTATTGTATGTGGGTTGTAATGGTGCAACTTGCATATACACATGTTGTATAGCTGTTAGGGCACATATATGTGGAAAACTATGTTTTTTATCTCTGGGAACTGCAAAAGGTGACTTCAAGTCTGCATAGGGAAATGGAAAAGGCCTTCTGAGAAAGTTTGCATGGGGTGAGACAAATCTTTCTATAAAATATGCCCCATAATGTGTGAGGTCAGAGGGGTATTTGCGATGCTCGAAATGCATTATAATTCCCAGAAGTGGAGTAATAGAGACCCAACTGGATGAACTAGTTGCTCATAAGAATATTACAATCCATAATGACTTTGCGCACATGGTTTCCAATTTGAATTACAATGCAGATCCATGTGGAAATATACCAAACATATGTTCATGGCCATGAATAGGCAATACAAAAGTAGATACATGCTATAGGCTGTCATAGTCATGAACAAGGCCCAGTGAAAACCAGTCTCAAAATCAATTTGAATATATGTATATACAATGGAGTACAATATTATCTCCCATGATCATTGAAGTCATATAGGTACTGGTCCAATGAATGATGGCAACAACTCAGGAAAGCTGCGACTATGAACAAATGTCTTCAAGTCTTCTACATGATCCGCCAAAGGTGCAACTCTACATCATGTGAATAAATAATTTGAGGTAGAACACAATGAGACTTCATTTTATTATCGGTTATTAAGGTATACTATTAACAAACGCAAGACAACCTACCGATAATGAAAGTAGGTATCAAGGCACCAAATAAATTCTTACAAGTGTGAATAAAGGTTTTGAGGTCGAACACTTGAATAATACATGAATCATGAGACACTGATGTATTCCCAACTGTCGATGGCAAGAGAACCTACCACTGATGACTGCAAGCCTCTAGGTACTCATAGGACTCTAGCGTTTCCAAAATAGATGGGATAAAGTTGATGGAAGGAAACCCACTGAAAGGAGAGAATTAAGGCATCTCTCATCATTCAGCACAAGGTGCAAAGCAATATCTTGATGATTTGGAGGAACTCATATTAAGAACATGTTCACGAACCAACAACCATGTGTGTATTTTGCATGCACCAGATGTAAGTATTGCATGAAAAAGACCCTATGAATAACAACCAATAGGGAAAATTGTTGAAAAAGGTGAAGATACGACCAATAAGGATAATGGAATCCAATACATTGCATGAATCCCAATGTGCAAATATATTTATTGTCATCGAACGCAAGGGAAACCCCCCAGTCAGTGACAAATGAGAAGATGTCGACTGTTGGGTTCAAGGTTACCTACCCATAAGGAAAGTAGGACTAGGGTGCATGGTAGGACTACAACTTCATGTAACTCTAAGATACACTGAGGGTATGGTCGACATGCAAAGTCAAGAGTTCTAAGACATGGATGATAGACATCCTTTGAACAAGAGCATGAGACATATGGATGACTCTAGCAGCATAGACTGAACGATGAAACTTTGTGATGCAGTTGTCACTAATAAAACTCTCAATAGGGACTGGAAGAGTAACCAATCGGGGGAGTAAAATCTTAGTAGCAATATCGGCTTCCTAAGGTCATGCTAAACCCAAAATTTTGATGACAAGTGGACTCAAAAGTTTGCACTATGTTCAAAGGCGACATGATTGTTGCCAACATAAGGTAATAATATTTTCCTGCCCATATTTTTTTTTCATAGTCAAATGAAGGATATGATACAAAGAAGGAAACGAGTGTCGCGAGTAAGAAACTAGTTCCAACAGTGGAACATACATATGATCAACGCAAGGAGGTGCATGCAGGATATGGACACTCAAGGGAATGTTTTCTCTTGGGGTATAGGGTGTCAAGATGCAAAGGATATAAGCAAGGCTCTGCTTGGTTGATGATGCAAACTTATAAGGTGGTAGGATTATTATGCGAAAGTGAGAAATGATAGTAGGATCAATATTGCAAGCAAGAGAATGACATGCAATGACAACTTAATGCTAAAGAATGTCCTTTTTTCTTAAATTTAGTCTACTTGGTTTGAAAAAGGGTTAAACTTACACCAAATAGACATTCTTTAAAATCCAATTTACGAGTGTGAAAGAGACAAGTTCACTCAGAAATATTTTCACTTTTTGAGAGAGTTGGAAAAGAGATTAAACCAGACTCATTGATTTTGTTCTAAGAAACATATCATGGGGGAGGCCAGGGCTTCTGTGTAGGACTTCTGTGAAAGGTCAACAACTTACGAACAACTGACACAAGCTTGGGAAAACCCAAAGTTGTCCAAGTAGAGGAGGATAAAATACTTGAGGTTACCTTCTCTATGAAATATTGAAGAATGCCCCTTATCTGGAAGGGTGTAGAAGAAGGAATTTAATACACCACAAGACCATCCCAGTAAAAGGAAACCTCCCTAGGACTTGGAGGGAGCGTACTCAGAGAGATTGGAACGCTCTCTTTCTTAGAAGGTACAAGACTAGAAATGTTAATGACATGGTTAAAATATGCACTGCTCCTCAAAACATGAGTGATATCGGCTGAAGATTGCATTGGCATGATTTTTGTGTCAACCATAGAAGAATCAAGATGTTGGGAAACTAAAGGTGATTCTCAACCGAAAGGGTTATCAGGTAAGGATTTCTCTTTTGGTGCCACCGCAGTAGTATGGCACTGACGATAAGGTGATTCCCTTTGAAAATCCTACAAAGGAACTTAGGCTTATGTCCTATACATCGAGGCTCCTCAATCGTATGAGTTCCCCCAACATGACTTACAATGGATGGTGACATGCTCTCAGGATGACTTGCAGAGGCTAGTGGCTCATCTCCAACATGATTTACAAAGGTTGGTGATGTATGTGCAGTGTGACTAACAGTGACTAGAGTTGTGCCCCTATCCTGACTCGCAATAGTTGGTTGCGACATTTGAGACCAAGGTTCCTAGAAATACTGGGTTCGAGAAATCGCAGGCCAGTAAGGGTTTTGATATACACCCTGGCCCTGCCCAGCATGGTAGTACCCTCCTCTAAGATGGTTCACAAATGGTTGTAATGACATCATCATTGAGGAAGGCGTATGTGAAGAGGAAACGTCATGAGGAGGGTTACTCAGGTGAGGATATATGTTTTCCCCCATACGAAGGAACTCTATGAAGGGGTAGTCCGTATTATAAAATTGACTCCCTCTGTATGAAATAATAGAGGATAAATGGAGGTCCACCATGGGAAAAGAGTTCATAGGAATTGGCATAGCAGAAGAAGGATATATGGACAAGGTATAATAAGTAGAATAACCACCCATTTGAGTACTTTCTCCTAGAAAAGTGAAGCTAGAAATGAATCCATGGGAAGGAAGATTCCAATCTCCCACCATGAGAGGCGGTTGAGGGATATGACTCCCACCAAACGAAAAGGGAGAATAAGGAGGCATCATGCCCCCAAACCCAAAACTAGGATTCACATAAGATGACGAGACAGAGGATGGCAAGTGCGAAGACATGTCTGGCATACCATGAGAAAAATGATTAGAGGCCCAAGGTATTGGCTGAGTATCATGATTCAACATATCACTCGTAAATACAAAAGGATTTGTCCCCATGGAATGAGAAAATACCACGAGATGGGTAATGCTAACTGAGGGAGTCAAGGGGAATCCACTATCCATAATAATGAATACTCATGAAGCAATACAAAATACTAAGGCCAACTAACAATCAAAGAGCACACCAAAAATAAACAAAAGGACCAATATGCACATGAACATGATAAAGTGGTTGAAAGGGGCCTCCCTCACTAAAGTAGGTATTCCTCGCCCAAGAGGGGCTTGAGACTCCCTACCAAAGATCGGAGGTATCAAAATCAGTTATAAGGGCCCTTGTGGGATTAACAACCAGTCGGTCAGATCCCCCCAGAGAGGTAATCCTCCATAAAGGTTGTGTGTTTTCCGACCCTTATTTGACTCAAGGTACCAACAAAATAACCCCTGCATGTAACCTATGTGGCTACCTATGTCAAGAAACTAATCCACCACGATATAACCAATGCACAGGTGAACAATCGTAAGCCAGGTCCACCGTATGGGAAGGGTAGAAAAGCCCGAAATATCAAAATCATCACCTCTCATAGAGGTAAAGGTACTGGAAAGACCCCCATATATGAATATATCCCTAGAAATATCCCTAACACTAAGAAGGCATTGGAGGGATATCTCCTCAACCAAATTTGTGCGACCTCATGCTTAACTACGATGTGAGCGGAGCCTCTTGACGTCACCAATTATATAATAGATTTCACTGCTCCCTTAGTCAGACACATATGTTGAGTTTAATATCCTTGGAGAAGTTTACTCACAAAATCATATTCCAAGGCTCTAAATCTTAAGCTAGTTTGTGCACCCTGAAAAATAAAATAATTTCTAATCAATTTTAAATTTATCAACATTACTTTTAGTGTCTTTGTTTACTCAAAATGAGAGGTCTTGAAACTGATGATGTTATGACTCGGCAAGTAAAAGAAATGAACATGAATATAATGCAAAGTCCTAACTTCAATTCTCAATAAATGACTTTTCAAAATGAAACTTTCAATTCAATTCTGCAATTTCAAATAAGATGCAATATTTCCATACATGTACTAAGATCAATGATAAGAACCCAAAAGATAAAATGCCAACAATGCAAAATGTATATATATATATATATTTTTGTATTTTCAATATAAAAGAATGAAAATTCAAGGACTGAACAACAACTTGATATAAAGACCCTAATGTATGTAAACAAATAAAAACCAAGTATAATATCAAGATGCAAACACCCATCCCAAGATGCAAGGACAACAAATGAAAAGGATGATGAGAAAGAAAAACCGCCCGAAAATTCAACCAAAGAAAGGTTTCCTGTCACTCTGCATTCACTTAATAGTCATGATAGAGACCTAAGAACACTTAGCAACCATCAAAACTTACCCAACAAACATCAAACTCAACAATCAAGCAAAAATTGATGATGTACGCGATTTTTTAGGAGAAAACCATGTATGTGCGCTCCCTATAGAACAACATCTCATGTATGTACGCGTTTGTCAAGAGAAAACCCGTGTATATGTATTAAAACACTACCAGGTTAAGGATAAGGCCACAAAACTCAAACTCAAAATGAAAAGAGGCTGTCAAGAAATCAAACAACAAGAAACTCAAGATAACTGAGAGCAATCGAAGGAGAAAAAAACTCCAAACCCTAAAAATAAGATTCAATCCCCAGTATGGTCGCCAATTCTGTTATGAGGAAAATCACTCTATGGCATGGTTTAAACCAAAAAAGATGAAAATGACTACAGAAATCAACTCTAATCTCAAGTATGCTATATAAACAAACATGCTAACAAGACAAGATAAAGATCCTACCTCGTCCAGACGTTCGATGAAGTCAATCATTGAACACTTGACTCAAAGCAATACAACCGCAACTTGTCATCAAAAAGCAAGATAGGAAAGCATATGGTTATAATATGTAAATTTAACAGATATAATAGCATAATCTATCAATATTCATAACAAATACGCCCATGGAATAACAATTGAAATATTTGCAAGACATTAATTGGACGAGAAAAGAGTATTTTTATTAAAATCTAATCAACATAAGTGTATGAATGACAAACTTCCGTCTCGACACGTTCGGAACCGAGAAACCAAATCCCTTCCAACTGGGCCTCCACCAAAGGCAAGCTCATACAAGAGAGACAATGAGGTTCTCCATCAAATAGGGAAGATCTTGGGGGCTGAACAATGTGTTTAGACTTAAAAGGACAAAGAGATTTAGACCAAATTTGAAGTGAATAATTTCACCTAAGTAACTTTGCTCTCAAAGTTGAATTCTTCTCTTCTTTTCCATAGCTTGGATAAGGCCCACTTATATCCTTCAAATGGAACTGAAGGGCTGATTCAGAACGTTTCCAATATATGGAAGGTCAAGGATCATGGATCTCATGAAGTGACATGGAAACCCGACACCATTTTTTTAATTTTGAGCACAAAACACGATGTATGCGGGTTGTAATGGTGCAACCTACGTATACACATGTTTTATATCTATTGGGGCATGTATGTGTGGAAAAATATTTTTTTAAGCTCTGGGAATTGCAAAAGGGGACTTCAAGTCTCCATAGGGAAATGGAAAAGTCCTTCTGAGAAAGATTGCATGAGGTGAGGCAAATCTTGCTATAACAACCATGCCACATAGGAATAAAGTTTTGCATATGAAGATACTCATCATGAGTGTTTTTATGAGCTATGGAAGATCCTTGATGGGATTCATCAAGACATAAGGGAAGTACAAAACAAAAAACTTGGATGGAAGGGATAACAAAGAATTCATTGGCAAGTTCTAAAAAAGGTAACCAAGGTGGAAAATGTAAAATATTAAATGAATTGTACCATTTATAATGTTCAATGTGATTCGGTAAATTTTTCAATTAAAATTATTATTAATATTTATATAAATATTTTTAGAAAAAATATATTGTATGAAATTAAGGTTAGAGGTTATTAAAAAGTCTATAATTCTATTAAAAATACTTTTTCTCATGATTACAAATAATATTGGCTTTTTGCAAATACTATTTAGATGTAAGGAAATAAATTAAGAATCAATACCTAAAGGATTTAGTAATACTATAAAATTTTACTCCTTACTTAACACCAGTGAATTATTTTTCCATATATCCCAATTTTTTTAATAACAATAAAAGTTTACTCCTTACTTAACACCACCGAATCATTTTTCCATATATCCCAATTTTTTTAATAACAATAATTAAATAATAGTAAATTCTAACTATCGTCCCTCCCTATTAATAATTAAATTATATTAAAGTGTTAAAACCGAACAAAAAGATTTCAAAGACATTTTAAAATCCAATCTGGCATAGAGTCAATGATCATATCGCCCATGAAATTCTCATCACCATAAAAATGGATAATTTTAAAAAGCACTTCCACACCTTAATACTTCCAAAATGCGAACGCAATAATTAATTATGTTTATCATATGCGTCGTCTTTGTACCGTTTCACCCATTTCTTCATGATCTCTATCTCTTCCGACTGCTGTTCTCTGAGCCAATATAGATCTTCTTTAGATGAGGGGTGCAGGTCTTGGCAATGACATCCTACACTACATCAAAATATGATCTCCATAGTCTAATCCAATCCAGTATAATCCATCATTTATCCAACTGTAAAATTAAAAATTTCTGTGAAGATTTACCTTTGTTTGTTACCAAGGCTATAACGCTTTCTGATATGCTCTCGATCACACTGCATAATTCCAAAATGATGAAGATGCAACTGTTAATTACTCCCTCTACTCTTTCTATATATATAGAAAGATATAATTACTCCCTCGACTCTTTCTATATATATAGAAATATATATATGAAAAGAAAGAAGTCTTATCCTCCACTTCTATATGGATCTCACAAGCCGTTGGAGAAGATTATGTTGCTTGCAAAATATTTCAACACCCTTCTTATGTTCTGGGTATGAAATCCCCAAAAAATAACAATGTATAATTACAAAATAACTATCAACATCTTCCAACAAAACTGAAGATTGAAAAATAATAACAATTTTAAAATTCAAAAAACCCGATCCTCAATAAATCTTTGGGTAAGATGGATCCTTCGATGGATGGGTAAGATGGATCTTTGGGTAAGATGGGTAAGAGGTGAATGTGACTGAGAACTTACAAGGCCACCAAATTCTGTTGTGATCCAATTCGGTCTCAGTAGAACTCCATATTTTCTCTTGCATTCCTCTGCGAAGGATTTCATATCAAATAGATCTAAGGAAAACATCATTGTATTCGACATTGAGCTCATTGGCATCACCATTTCAGTGTAACTTTGCATGCATACTATCAATATTATCAATAGAAATGGCTTCAAGTTGTTTGATTAAAGATTGTTGCAGGATTGTTTGATTACTTTAGCTTGCTTGAAATAAGTTGGTCTTAATTTGAAAAAATAAATACTTAACCTGCCAATTCCACCCGTCATTGGAATCGTCTTGAAGATCGAGACAAGTATTATTGGTGGTGGATGTAACTTCAACTTTGTAGTTGTAGTTAAAGGTTACTGCAGCAGATATGCAGGTGAGGATGTCTATGCCTGCGAAAAATCTATCGATGGCCTTGCACATCTATAATACGCAGCAAATTGGTTAGTTCTATGCAAAAAAGACTATGGAAAATCTCATAGAACCTACCTGAATGAGATAAACATTAACTCATGCTAATTTTATTTGTTCTATTTGTCAACCTTTCAATATTCACCCTATGTGTTATTCAACAAGTATTTGGGGTCCACTAACATGGACATTCTCTTGTATGGTCCCATCTTGGATAATGGACTCTTTATATGATATATCGGCAATATGACCACATTTATATCATATCAATGGAAACACATCTTAAATGTGGACCATTGGCATCAAACATAATACATAAATATATGTATTAGAAATTAGCTAAATAATGTTTCAACAAGGCAAAAGGGAATGAAGAGATCTATATGCCATTTAGGAGTAGGACTCTTTTATAATTGGAAAAAAATAGTGTTATTATTAATACATTGTCTAACAAATCTATGAATTGGATTCATATAATTTATATTTGTAGATAATTTATATTTTTAATGTGGGTTTTCAATGAGAAATTCAATGGTAAATTAAACTACTGAATCATTTTCTACCCATGCTCACATGTATTGCTTTGTTAAATCTGAATAGAGGAAACTATTGAGAGTATTTGACAATGTCCATGTGGATTGTTGCGGCACTATAGAGGGTTCAAGGGTTCAATACTTGTCATCTTGTATTGAGACTCGGAGTTGGAATGAATGACACCAATCATATTCATAATAAAACTCAAGAATAATCACTTACATCTTTGATCAATGTTGGGTCACCAATAATGTATAATGTTAAAGTCCGCACTTTCATTTTCATGAACTATCAAAACGTTGCAAAAAAATGTAAATACAATGTACAATTAGCACTTTAATTATTGATCACATATTTGGTAGTTTAAAATGTGGTTAGTGTTTTTTATGTATGTGATTTCGAATGGGATATTGTAAAGAAAAAAGAAAGAGAATAGTTCTTTACAATATAAGTGAATTTGAGCAATGCAAAGTAAGTAGCTTGAAGACATACTTGTTATTTTGGATAGATCTACAAATGAATTGTTTAGTTGAACATGATCCATTTTCCACTTGAGATGATGTGAAATAGCATATGTTCATTGAATCAAATAAGATTTTTAATGCACTCCTTCCATTAGATAAGAGTATAGAATAATGGTCTTCCAATGTTAGTTTGAAATATAGAATTTTTTTAATAGGGCTACACAAAATCTCCCCATTTCCAATCCATGTAAAATAGTTTTTTTCTAACATTGATGCCATACCTTTGATATGTTTTTTCAAAAAATGATTTTGGTCTATATCGATATCCTTTCAATTAGTGAGGATGCATGAAGTGACTAACGAGGGGGAAATTAAATATTGACAAATTATAATATCTATTATCCTTTCATAATAACATAAAATTATCATAATAATCATATTAAATTGAAAATTAGTTGTTTGTTTTATAAAACATTTAATGATTGATGATCAATTTTAATTAAAATTAATATGTTATTTTATAATTTTTTTGATGATGCAATCAATATTGTTACTGCCTCTGTTAGGAATATGCACACTTGTGTAGGAGGGACGTATGAGTGAGGTCACCAATAGATATTGGAATCTGATGCTGATGTTGTTGGTTGTATCAGAGCGACCAAAGGAGACGGATAATGGAGTCCCCAGTCTTAGGTGGTGCGCCAATTTAATGAACCGTCGATACATGCATGACATGTTTCCCACTGGCCAGACCAGAGTGAAGGATCCCACATAAGAGAGATGGTTGCCAATGGATAGGAAGGAGTTCCAAGCATACTCATTCTACTCAATCCAGTTCCATCCATGAAAGACGAACATTCAGTTCAATCTACGTGAAGTCTATATACATTCATTACATACCTCAGTTCAGACCCAAGAGTGTGTTTGAGTGAGGTGCACCAATTACCCTTACAACCTTCCCTGGCATGACGTGTTACCAATGACCGGACCTGGACTGATACACGACCCATGATCCTTCACTTTGATCATTGGGAACCACATACTTAAACAAACTCATCCTCAATACTTCTTAAACTCTCCCCTCATCCCTCCATCCTCATCCCTACAGCCTTACCCTCATACCCCAACCATAGAACCTCTATCTAGCCCTAGCTATACCTCTATCGTCTCTATATCTAACCTAATATACAACTCTACTTCTCTCTAGCTCAATACTCTATACACTCAATTACATCCATTCAATCCTTTCAATCCATTACAGAAAGGAAAATTAATCTTTTATTTTATAATTTTTTATTGATATGTGTTTGTCTAAAAATAATTTAATACCCTTTCTATGACTATTAAAAAATCATGACAACTTCACATTTGATTATCTAAATATTTTTTTTTTTAAAGGAAGTTTAGTATGTGATTTATTCTTATTTTCACAGTCCAATGTTATTCATTTGGTACACACACACACACACACACACACATATATATATATATATAATTTAGTGTATGCCATCCGTCTAACTCAACCAATCTTCCATTCATGCTCAAAGTTTTTTTCTTTCAACTATTTTCTGCTATTTACATTTTTAGTTTTAGTTTCAACAATCACATAATTCACATTTTATCTTTCCTATGGAAGTTGGGGTTGGAATCACAGCCAATGTCACAAGCACCTCCATTATTGAACTAGTGAAATACTTGAAGATTGCTACTGAGTCAGAGAAGAACCTATAGTTTCTTATAACTGGCCTCGTCTATATGGAGTGCATCTTACTCTATTTGCAACAAATTCGAAGATCAGTGTGAGACTCTCCCACCGCTCCTCCGAGATAGTTTGGAAAGTGTGAAAAATGGCCTTCAAGAGGTCCAAGACCTCATTGATCTCGCAAAACGACAGTGACGACGATGTCTTGGTTGTTGCCTCCCTGCAACCCCAAGCTCCATACACAGATAAATGAATGGAGGAAAAATATATTTGATCAACTCTTCCAATAGCTTCACTCTTCTATTTCAAGAGCTATCCATACTGCAATGATTATGGACTCCGCACAACCTCAAGAAGAGGTGTTGCAACCTCTACCCGACCAAAACTATTCCATCTATTGCTAGCCCATGGGTAATAACCTTCTATCATAAGCGAACCAATACTTCTCCAAATCTAACTCATGAAATACTTCATTGATAACCTCTATGTCTCTGGCATTACTTACTCAAAAAAAGAGTTTGATCCTAGCTCAAAACATGCAAGATAGCGGGATCATAAGGTGAAATTAGCACAGAATATCGCTTGATATGGAGCTTGAACTACATAAAATTTCCTCTACCTTCCCTTCTATATCTAAACAAGGAGGAATTGCTCCCTTGATGAGAGGGAGGGCGAGTAGGAGCTACTCTTCCCTGAATTGTCTTCATTCCTTCCAGTGGAAGGCCACCTATTTGAACAGTCCAATTTCGAGTCAGTGAGGAGAATAAAATGTCGCCATAGCAAATTGTTCAGTTGTTAATTAACATATGGAAACATTGTATTTGTTCCTTCCAGTGGAGGGCCGCCTATTTGAACAGTCGAAATTTCATGTTGTTGAGAAAAAAACATGGCGATGGCATATTGGTCGGTTGCTAAATAACAAATGGAAATTTTATATTGGTTTTGGATAGATGACGAAGGTCGGGAGATGATCCAAAATGGATCTAGGAACCAAAATGGGTCTAGGAAGTCCTAAAAATTAAGGTTCTTAGAATTTCTTCAAAACAGAAGTGTGCCTAGGCCTCGTCATTATGAACCCAATGCAACTTGAATAGGCTCAAACAAACTTTGTATGCGAAAGATATCACGGTCTGTTCGTTTTGCCAAACAAGCAAAATTTTGATGGTTGTACAGTCCGTACAGTGCTGACATGGCAGCTGACTATACAGTTTGTACGATCGTATAGTGACATGGAAGGTACAATGGCTTGATAATTGGGTAGATATTGTTGACAAGTGGATGAATCATGTTTGGACACGTGGGAGTTATTTGGAAAATAGCATGGTGCCACGTGGCCCAATCTTGGGCTACCATGTGGCACCCCTCCATTGGTCAACGAGTGGTAAAATTGTATGGACTCTCGGGAAGTCGAACCTGTGACCTCTGGTCTGGGCCATGAGTGTTTTGGTAGGGTCAGCCTACCATCCCTCCCGCATTAGTTCTTATACCATATGGTCGAAACATTATATTTAAATTGTATGGTGGGTTCCGTCAGCGGAATTAAGGGTTGGGGCCTAGCCTCAGCCCCTGACCAATATCCATATAACCAAAACCACATTCCCACACTCTTATCCATTTTCATGAGAGTTGTTACATGTTGGTTATCCCCTAACATATTCATCGTTCCATATACCCATAGCATATGACCCGAACTTTCACCTTGGCACGGATAAGTGAGTTAGCACCTGGTAGATCGGGCTAGCTTGTCGACCAAGGGCGTAACCAGAGGCTTATGACCATGGGTTTAAACCATTATTTTGGCATGTGGAAGTATAGATGGCAACCATATGGCCAAGCCACATGACCAGGGGTCGATGGTTAAGGGGGCCAACAAGCCAACACTAGCCCATGGACACCTGGAGGGCACACACATGACTCAGAGGCCTGGAGAAAAGGGGTTGCGCCCTATTATTTTCCAAATATGGGTTTTCAACTATGTATTATGATTTTTAATGGATTTTAAGCCAGTTTTGGGAGATTTAGTCCATTTTTGGAGGATCTTGGGCCCTTTTTGAGGCCAGATCTTGGGGGGAAGTTGGGAGTTTGTTGCCAACTTCAAGCCTATTTAAACTAGAGGTTCTTTGAAGCTAAGAAGGAGGTTTAAAATAGGAAAATGATGAATAATTAAAGAGACAAAACCATTTTTATGCAGGGAATCCATTGAGGAGAGCAATTTGCGGGTCATTTATGGAAGCTTCGTTCATCCGTTTTCAGTGCCATCAGTTTTGATGGGTTCTTAAGATCTAGAAGAACATAGCCAGATCAATTTGTAATCCATTTGGAACTTTTATGATGTACATTTGAATATTTGAACATAAATAAGAAAGCCTCACCCATTGAGACAAAGGCCCAGAGACGTAGGCAAGATTGCTAAACTCCATTATCAACTTTTGATGTTATGGTTTGTTGATCTTTATGCTTATTTTCAGATCTGTATATTTCATTATGGATGTCATGTTTAATCTTTAATTCTTCCTCTTTCATCAGTTTCCTAAATGGTTAAAGAACACATGTTTTAAAACTCAACCATTGTCTTTAAAATATCTTTTCGGATCAAGTGATAATAGAGCTAGTTGACGGTTGGTTTTTGAGTGTGCATGACTACTAGAAAAATGACATCTAAAGAGGGAATTTCTCAAGATGAGAAGGATTTTTGAACTACTCTCTTTTCCATGGAAGAGATGGTAAAAGTGTTGTATGAATATTACTTGGAACGAAAGAGATTGCTTCAGGAGAAATCTACAAAGAACGACAAAAGCGAAGAAGAATTGAAGGAACTGCCTTCTACACCTGATTCAGAAATTATCTCTGAGGTATGCAATGGAAGTCATTCATCAATTTCACATTGTTCCCATCAAGATGGTTCTTTTGGTGCATTTGAAAAACATACAAGAGGTATAGGTTTGAAATTGCTAACCAAGATGGGTTATGAAGGAAAGGGCCTTGGAAATAAGGGCCAAGGTATCATTAATTCCATAGAGGTTGTGGAAATACCTTGTTATTTAGGATTGGGATATGGCAGAGAGGAGATTGGATAATGATCCAAAACATCGGAAGCAAGTGATGCTTCAAATGACTAGCTTAAGTCATTGCCGGAACAATTCACGAAAGGTGATGGTGTATCACTTCATGATGGTGATAGTGAATGCAAGTCATCTCCAAAGAAAAGTGAAGATATGAAAGACAGGTATAATGGTCATGGTTGTTCCAAATCTTTCTTTGATTATAAAAAACATAATCATGTAATACAAAACTTGTGGAATATGTATCCTTTTATGTTTTTTCATTCACCAAAGCATTGTATGGCCAAGTGTTGGAAGAGACAATCTTTGTACAAGAAATTTATCTCGATCAGGAAGGAGACACGACATAAAGATTCAACTCCATAATGAAAGAAAGAGGAGGGAAAACAAGTTTGGATGTCAAAAAACCACTGCACTTATTGCAACAAGGGTGGACATCAAAAGGATAAATGTTGGAATCTTAATCCAGAGCTTCATCCAAAGAAGGACAAAAAGATTGTGCATGTACTTGCCCAGTAAGAGGTAGTACCAGCAAAGAAAGAGGAACAACATGAAGGAAAGAAGTCATTCACTTGGTTTTTCCAGAAGTGGATGTCACATCTTCATTGTATTTTTCTTCCATTAATGTAATCACACATGTTGTAATGATGACTTGTTATAACATCATTTTGTACAACATAGTGGTTTTTTTTATCCTTAGTAAGGTCAATTTAGTATCCTTTTGAAGGACCAAAAGGTATTTAGTGGGGAGGTGTGATCCAAAATGGATCTAGGAACCAAAGTGGGTCTAGGAAGGCCTAAAAATAAATGTTCTTAGAATCGTTTCAAAACGGACATGTGCGTAGGCCTCGTCATTACGGACCCAACACAACTTGAATGGGCTCAAACGGATGAAGTATGCGAAAGATATCACGGTCTATTTGTTTTTCCAAACAAGCAAAATTTTGATGAATGTACAGTCTGTACATTCCATACAGTATTGACGTGGCAGCTGAATGTACAGGTCGTATGGTCATACAATGACATGGTAGTTATAGTGGCTTGTTGACTAGGCAGATAATGTTGACAGGTGAATGAATCATGTTTGGACACGTGGAAGTTATTTGGCAAATATCATGGTGCCACGTGGCCTAGTCTTGGGCTTCCATGTGTCACCCCTCCATTGGTTAGTGATTGGTAAAATTGTATGGACTCCCACGAAGTCAAATCCGTGGCCTCTGGTCTGGACAGTGAGATTTTTTGCAGGGCTAGGATACCATTCCTGCCAAATGGTTGAAACATTATATTTAAAATGTATGGTGGGTTCCGTCGGCGGAATTAAGGGCTGGGGCCTAGTCCCAGCCCCTGACGCACATCCATATAAAAACAACCATATGTCCACACTCTTATCCATTTGTGTGGGAGTTTTCACATGTTGTTTATCCCCCGACATGTTCATCATTCCATATGCCCATAGCATATGACCCGGACTTTCACCTTAGTGCGGATAAGTGGGTTAGCACCTGGTCGGCCAGGCTAGCCCGCTGACCAAGGGTGTAAATCAAGGCTTATGAATAGGGGTTTAAACTGTTATTTTGGAATGTGGAGGTATAGATGGTGGCCATATGGCCAAGCCACATGACCAGGGGTCGACGGTTAAGGGGGACAACAAGCCAACGCTAGCCCATGGACACCTGGAGGGTGGGCACATGACCCAGGGGCCTGGAGAAAAGGGGTTGTGCCCTATTATTTTCCAAATATGGGTTTTCAAATATGTATTATGATTTTTAATGGATTTTAAGCCAGTTTGGGGAGATTTAGTCCATTTTTGGAGGATCTTGGGCCCTTTTCTGAGGCCAGATCTTGGGGGATAGTTGGGAGTTTGTTGCCAAATTCAAGCCTATTTAAACCAGAGGTTCTTAGCAGCTAAGAAGGAGGTTCAAAACAGGGTGGGCACATGACCCAGGGGCCTGGAGAAAAGGGGTTGTGCCCTATTATTTTCCAAATATGGGTTTTCAAATATGTATTATGATTTTTAATGGATTTTAAGCCAGTTTGGGGAGATTTAGTCCATTTTTGGAGGATCTTGGGCCCTTTTCTGAGGCCAGATCTTGGGGGATAGTTGGGAGTTTGTTGCCAAATTCAAGCCTATTTAAACCAGAGGTTCTTAGCAGCTAAGAAGGAGGTTCAAAACATTAAAATGATGAATAATTAAAGAGACAAATCCATTTTTATGCAGGGAATCCATTGAGGAGAGCAACTTTGCGGTCCATTTATGGGAGCTTCACCATATGTACGATTTGGGGGAAGTATATGAGAGAAGGATGAACCCAACAATTGTGCCCAAGCAGACCAATGATGCCCATGAGATTTCCATTATGCTACAACAAATGGGTCCAAATGGTATGTTTGATTCTTTTGATGAAGCTCCTAGTTGTAAATATAATGCGTCAGGTAAGCCTGATTTTGTAGTTGGGTTGGAGAAAATTGTTTTTTATTTGAAGAAGATTCTACTCCAGAGAGAGGTTTCTATGTTTGGGATGCAAGGTATGGGGTATGTTGAAAAAAAAATTAGGGAAATATCCCTCTGCAATCATCCATAAATTAAAACCCACCAGCTGAAGAAGGAGATCCATGACTTCATTCAGTATCAGATCCATGCCGATTAATCTCTTAAGATGAAGAATCTCATATCAGAGTTCAAGAGTCTTCGCCACCTGTACGACATGGGGGGAGTGGATGAGAGAAAGGTGAGAGAAACAATCGTTCCCAAGATGAACAATGATCCCTATGAGATTGCCATGATGCGACAACAAATGGGTTCAGATGATATGTTTGGTGTAGCTTTTGATCCTTGTGAGATTTCCATGATGCAAAAACAAATGGGCTCAGATGATATGTTTGATGTAGCTTTTGATGAGGCCCCTACTAGTAATTATAGTGGGTCAGGTAAGCCTGATTTTGTAGTTGGGTTGGAAAAAAATATTTTTAATTTGAAACCGATTCTGCTCCAAAGAGAGGTGTCCATGTTTGGGATATAACATATTGAGGGTGTTGTAAAAAAAACTATGGAAATGACCCTCTGCAATGATCAAGAAATTAAAGGTAATTGAGGTTTCCATTTATTCAAACCATTTTAATTTTCTGAAAGGAAACATGTTTTCTCTTTATTAATTTATTTTTGATTCAGATTACTGAATTTCCATAATAAGCAATTGTTCTTTATGTATGTAGGTGCTTTCCGAAACAATATTATTTTCATCACAGACCCATTGTCCCCAAACCCGAAGGAAATTTTAGAGACTATGTGTGAGAAGATTGTTCGGAGGAAGAAACCTGAATTTCAGAATGTTTTCAATATCCATCCCAAGAACGGATCACTGGACACTTGACGATGAAGCCGAAAAGAAGAAATATTCTTTTAATATCGAGCCTAAGAAAGCCCCATCTGATATTTCCCTTGAGTGATTCAACAATAGTGACGAATCATGCTTGATATGGATCTTGAAATACATAAAATTTCCTCTACCTTCATCGTTGTTTCTAAACGAGGAGGAACTACTCCCTTCACAAGAGGGACGATGAGGAGGAACTGCTCTGCCATTAATTCTCTTCGTTCCTTCTAGTGGAAGGTCGCCTATTTGAGCAATCTAATTTTGAGTCGATAAAGAGAAACAAATGTGGCCATAGTAGATTGGTAGGTTTCTAATCAAATAAATAAATACATAAGTTAAAATTCATTTAAGTGAATCTCTTCCTCGTAATCTGACAAACAGAGCACAATAAACATATGGAAAAATACAAATCCAAGATTGCACACAGAAATGAAATCCTGATGAATTGAATCCAAGCCTTTTAAGAATTGTTGAATTCCAGACTGTCGAACATCAAGTGTGGTTCCCTAAGAGAATCCAATATTCTGGAAAGACAAACATAAAAATTTAAAATATATAGCAAAACCGATGAAGATAATCTGAAAATGATTTAAGCCTAAATATAGAGCTTAATTTGTCAAATATGGAATGCCCAATGAAAATTTAAATATTTAACATGGTTTCTCAATTTTGACCCACTAAAGTACCAAAGTGGAAGCCGTTAGCCCAAAACATAGCTAGGAAAGAAAAAAATATGGCCCCGATAATAGAATCCACAACACTGCAACTCCGTCCTCTGGTGAAATAGGCTTTGAATAATATCTCCAATCTAGACCACCAAGCCTCAAATACAATAGAATTTGAGAATCCTAGCCTCTGGAGCAACAAAATGTCAGCTTAGATGCTACACTCGGTTTCTCTGAAACAAATGAGGCAATAATCACTCATAAAACCATAATTTTCTCTAATTTTTTAATCTTGCTGCAAAACTAACCTTCCCAACCTACCAACGAAGATGTGAAAATAATGAACTGTCGAGCCTGCAAGTGGAACAGAAAATGTCCAAATCTAAGCCTTAGAAAACCGCTTAAAGCCTTGAAATTTCTCCATATCGGTGCTCCCGTGTCACAAATGGCTCTGTAAATGTTCAAATCCAAACTTACAAAACCTGAATTCTTTGAAAATCAGAACCTCATACCTGCATCCAAAACCTTGGAAACATTGTATTTGTTCCTTCCAGTGGAGGACAACCTATTTGAACAGTCGCAATTTCATGTCGGTGAGAAAAAAACGTGGCGATGGAATATTGGTCGGTTGCTAAATAACAGATGGAAATTTTATATTGGTTTTGGACAGACGACGAAGGTCGGTAGAGGAACCTCCCCCTAGAGAACATCTTCGGTGTAATAAGGTAAGTTCAATTGAAGGAAAATTTATCTAGTTACAAGGTATGTATGTACTCCATAGGTTGTCCATTAAGTGATGCATAACAAAGAAAGTAAATTTGATAAAAAAATGAAAATGAAATGTGTAAATATATATTTTAACAAGGTAAGTTTAATTAACGAACTTTTCATCTAGTTATAAGTTATGGACTATATAGTTCTTCTACTAATTAAGGATTGAAAAAACAAGACACAATTTCATAGATAAAGGAAAAAATATAATACGAGCATCAAACAAATTAAAGATAAAAGAGGATAAAGTTTTAAACTGAGGTAACATCCTAATGTAAAATCAAAATAAATTATATAATAATAATAATAATAATCTATTTTTAAGTTCATGACCAAGCCAGCACACCAAATTGGTGTATGAGACCCCCTTGTTTGTGGGACAAGGGACCCCCCTCCACCCAACAATTTGACTGGTAAAGTCTACGAAGGTATACATACCCTACCCCCCTCTGGATTTGAACCTGTGACCTTTTAAGAGGAAACACATGTTCTTAACCATTAGGCCCACTCAGGCTATATTATACACAAAGGGAAAAATTTATAGATGAAGGCAAAGCCTTAATGGGTGAGTGCAAGTTAATGATGGTAGTTCGTTCTTTTATGGTGCATTAGTGAAAAATAAAATATGGAAAAACAACACATCCTTCCATTCATCCCACCATTTTATATCCAAAAACTCTTCTCTTTCAACACCCCCCTCCCCAGCTGTCATTTCTCTTCCCTAAATCCAAAGCACTACTGACCATATATGGAAATAAATCTCTATTTTTTTTTAAATGAGCTTGTTAACCACAGAAAAAGATCCCAAAATAACAAGAAAATAGCTTGTGTAAAAACCCTAACTTCCAAAAGAAATATATCATAAAATATAATGATTCAAAATATGAAAATTTTCTACATGTACTTCACTATGTCAAATCAGGATTGTGAAAATATTTGTGTCTGAAACTTCACTAAAAAACAATTACAGTGAAAATGCCAAGATAATTGATTTTAGGACTAGTCACAAACGTTTCATTCTATGAACTATATATCCAAAAGTATACTAAACCAGAACATGAAATTTGGACCACTTATACTATGACATTTCTCCTCAGTCTCCACAAAATTTCATTGTCTAAAACCTCCCAGAAAAAAAGTTATAGAAAAAATCCAAGACTACTCATTTACAACTGAATTCAGGATGAGTCAAAAACCCTATCTTCTGTTGTAGGATAAATGTACCCTGCAAGAGCTACCTCCCTTAGGATTTTCCTAGACCCGCAAGCTAAAATATTTATTATATCTAAATCATACATGAAGCAATATCTAAGATGAAAGAGTAGAGGACTTACTTGGTAGTTTAATGGTTGTCCCTACATGCTCCTTGGTCATTAAGTCCTTTGAATATTTCCTTCAAATTCATGAATGTAGATCCGCACATATAAGAACACCAACAAACACCTCTCACAAGATCAAATGTAACATGTATCAATCACTAATAGATCTAATAATATGACATAAAGAAATGAAAATATTAACTCTCTATAAATATTATAATCACCATATATAATCAATTAGAGGGGAAAGTCATGTGCATCTTCTATTAATAAAGTAAAAAGATATAGCTTACAAATAAATAGCTTGATGAAGCTTCTCCTAATTTCCTTTCCCAAGCTCTGTAATCAATCTGACATTATAAGTTTACTCTTTCTTTTTCTCCCCTTTTCCCATGAGAGACCCTCAATATATAGGATGAAAGAGATGAGATGGTGGATAAATCTTATACACTCAAAATAACAATCTTCTCGAGGTCAAATTGTGAGAAATCTGAGCTTCATCCTATCTCGTTGTAACCATTCATAATTTGAGAGTAACAGGCCCGGTCACACCCTGCATTCTTGTAGGATCCGACCAATCACGATTTGCAAGAGAGAAAAGTGTGACCATAAATTTGGGTCACGATATGTAAAAGGACAACTCGCGACTAGGAAAAATGATGGTGTATACTAAAGGGAAAAGTGACATAACTCACTGTTTTAGTCTGCTAACCTATAGAGAATATCCATCAGGTAATCATGTGGAAAATAATTGTATAACAATTTCCCCCTAAAGTATGAGGTCAGAAGCGGGCATACCCATGCTCGGTAATAGAAACTAAGTTCATAGCCATAAAAAACAATACATTGTGGACCCATGCATGAAAAAATTGACTAGATCATGGCCATGAACTAATACACTGTGGATCCATGTAAAAAATGAGAACATATCCATGACCAAGTACAAATGTGGATCTATGTCACAGTATATAAATCAGTAAGATGACTCGATGTCCGAACGATCTCTGAACAACTCATGAATAACTCCATCACAAGTTGTGAAGGGATGCTATAAAGGAAGGATGTGGTCCTAACCCAAGGTCTTCGTCTCAAACCTCAAATGGTATGAATCTATAGCATGTGAATAAATGAAATGATGTCGAGCATGGTAGAAACCATAGGATTACTAACAATTAATGTATACCATTAACAGACGCATGGGATCCACCGATGATGATGATGGACCCAAAAATACCTAGTACAATCTAGCAAGTGTGAATAGATGAGATTGTAAGGTACCCAATCTATTATATTAGCAAAAAAGAGAAATGATGCAGGAAATAAAACCCAGATAGCAACAAAATACGAAAATACTAGAGAGATAACATCGGAACAATAAATTATATGGAACCACAACACCAAAATTATACCTTTATTGATAGGGAACAAGGTTCACTTGCCTCTTAGAGGGGGAAACCTCTAGCAGAGCAGATCTCTATTACAATAATTATTCAAGACAAAAATTCTCATACCCTCTACTCCTATTTATACTAAATATATTTATCCAAAAGAACAATCTAGAGGAAGATACTTCTAGAAGCAGAAGCTTCTATTAGGTCTTCTTACATTTGACTTATTCCTCCTTATTGATAGGCCTGATTAATATTGACCTTTATTACATGGAAATATATTATTCTACCCACTTGAGGGGTTAGGTAGGTTAGGTCCCTAACATTCCCACCTCCTTAAAATTATCCTTGTCGTCAAGGCTTGAGATGAGGAAATTGTTGCAGAATAGTAGCTAGCTCCCAGGTGGAATCTACTAGAGTTGCATATTTCCACTAGACTAACATTTCCTTGATGGTGCACTGACGAATACGATGCTCATGTTGGTCCAAAACTACTTGTGGTTGCAACTAGGTGGATCCTTCTTCATCCAACTTGGGAAGGTTGGTTTGATTTTGGCACTTAGTTCCAATTACCTTCTTTAAGCAGGAGAGACAAAAAACAAGACGGAGCTTAGAAGAACTAGAAAAAGATAACTAATAGGCCACATGTCCCACGCACTTTAGAACTTTATAAGGACCATAAAATTTGGGCGCCAATTTTTGACAATGTTTGGCCTTGAGTGAAGTTTTTTTATAAGGTTGCAGTTGAAGAAATACATGGTCTCCTCTAGAAAATTGATGTTCTGAGAGAACTTGATCATCTTGTTGCTTCATTAGATTATGATTCATGACCAAATTCTCTTTGAGGGTGTGGAGAATAACATCTCAAACTGTAAGCGTTTGGTCAACCTCCTAGACCTTTGAGACACCTGGCATGTAGGAGAGAACAGAAGGTGGATGTTGTCCATATACTCCTTCAAAAGGATCCATACGAGTAGTTGTATGCTAAGGAGTGTTGTACCACCATTCAACTAATGGTAACCATTAATATGATTGATTTTTCCTTTCAGAGGAAAAACAACTCAAATAAGTCTCCAAACACTTGTTGACAACTTCAGTTTGACCATCATTCTAGGGATGATAGGAAGTGTTGAGATGTAATTGGGTGCCCTGTAGCCTGAACAGTTCTTACCAAAAATTTCTGGTGAAAGTGGGATCTCGATCAGAAACAATATAATGAGGCATTCCATGAAGCTTGAAGACATGATCCATGAAAAGTTGAGCCACAATGGATGTGGTAAATGGGTTTTGAAGAGAACAAAAACGAGCATACTTGGAAATACAATAAATAACCACCATGATGAATGAATTATTGCCTGATTTAGGTAATCCCATAATAAAATCCATAGATATGTTTCTCCAAATAGCGGGTGGAATCAGAAGTGGTTGGAGTGTTCTAGGAGCTTTGACTGTTTCACCCTTGTTGCATTGAAAAACATCACATTCTTCCACAAAAGTGTGAATGTCCTTTTTCATACTATCCCAAAAAAAAGAACATTTGACTCAGTCATAGGTTTTGGTAAACCCTGTGTGCCCAGCTGTGGGTGTAGCATGAAGCTTGAGAGCACCGTGGATTTAAGTTGTGACTGTTTACTTAAATGAAAATGACTTGTGTAGTGAAGCTCATCATTGTGCCAAGAGTACCCTGAGGAAACTGGAGAATTGACTTGCAATTGTTGGATCAGTTGATAAATTTTAGGATCTTGTAGCCATTCCTAGCGAATAGCTTGGAGCCAATATGGTACAATGAAGGAGAGGGAGAAAAGGGAGCATTCATCTTCATATTTTCAAGAAAGAGCATCAGCAACCAATTTTTTTTTCCTTTCTTGTAAATTATCTTATAATCATATCCAAAGAGATTAGTTACCCATTTTTGTTTCTCTGGGAGGAAGGTATTTTCTCCATAAAATAATTGAGGCTTTGATGATCTATCTTAATTTGGAAACGTTTCCCCAAGAAATAAGGGTGCCAAAGATCTACTGCATGTAGAATATCCAACATTTCCTTTTCATAGATTGATGGGCCCAAATGGCATTCTAACAATTTTTTATTGGTAAATGCCAAAGGTGTGCCCTCTTGCCTAAGGACTTCTCTAATTTCTCTCTCGGAGGCATCACATTCTAGGACAAAGGTCTTTGGGAAATCAGTAAGGGCTAAGACCATATTAGTACACATAGCCTCCTTCAAGGATTGAAAGGCCTGATGAGCTGCGAGAGTCCAAGTGAAAGAATTATTTTTAAGGAGATCAGTGAGAGGTACTGCAATATTTCCATAATTTTGACAAACTTGCAATAATAGCCTGTTAGAACCAGAAAACCACGCAAGATTTTGATAGTCTTGGGGTGAGGCCAATCCTGCATTGCTTCAATATTTTTAGGATCCACCCTAACACCATCCTTGCCAAGAATATGACCCAAGTACTCGACTTTTGAGGCGCCAAAGGAAAATTTAGAATGTTTGAGGAAAATTTGGTGCTGAGAGAGTAGATGGAGAACTTGATCCACATGGGAAATATGTGATTGCCAAGTTTTACTATAGATGAGAATATCATCGAAGAAAACTAAGACAAAATRACAAAGAAAAGGACGGAAGACATGATTGATGGGGCTTTGGAAGGTGGAGGGGGAATTACATAGGCCAAAGGGCATGACCAAGAACTCATAGTGACCCTCATGAATTTGAAAGAAAGTCTTCGAGATGTCATCTTCTTGCATATGTATCTGGTGGTAGCTAAAACATAGATCAAGTTTAGTGAAGTACTGAGCACCACTCAACTCATCCAAGAGATCATCAATAACAAGAATGGGAAACTTGTCCTTGATGGTGATTTTATTGAGGGAACGAAAGTCAGGAAACATGCACCAAGCACCTTGTTTCTTAAGTACCATGACCATAGAAAAGGAATAAGATCTAGTACTGGGGTGAATAACACCCGCTGGGAGAAATTCCTACACTATTTTCTCAATTTCATTCTTTTGGGCAAAGGGATGATGATAAGGGAGAAAATTGGGAGGAAGACTTCCAGGAAAAAAGGGGGATGGAATGATCATGAACACCATGAGAAGGCGGAAGTCCCCAAGGAGTGAAAAAAATAGCTTGATTTTTGGAGAGGATATCTTGGAGGTCAGGATGCACATAGGGTGTCTCAATTGTGTGAATAGAATGGAGTTGAGCAATAATACCAGAGTGGCCTTTCTTGAGGAGATTTCCCATGTGATGGGAACTGATGATATCGGGAGAACCAACCGTGAGACCTTGGAATTGATACCTTTGTCTCTCTTGTTGGAATTTCATGGTTAATTCCTAAAAATCCTTAAGAATGGGACCCAAAGTGTGTAACCATTCAAAACCTACCACAATGTCAAAACCGCCCATTTCAATGGAAAACATATGAGATTTCAGGTGGTAATGTCCAATTTGAAGACATACATTTTCACAATGCCCACCACATTTCATGGATCCACCATTGGCTATCATGATTTGAAAATTATTGACAGCATGAATATAGCAATTGGTTTGCTGGGCAATGCGATGATGAATAAAATTGTAGGTGATACCACTGTCAACAAGGATGATGAACTTCCTATGCTTAATATATCCAATGAGGGCATGAAAAGAAATGAGTGGATCAACTTTAGGTGGTTCAACAGGCTCCTGGGTAGCATTAGGAAGGGAGGGATCTTCAAAAATGGGAACTGTCACATCTTCTTCCAGAACATCTTCGGAAATGGCCATAAAAAGATTTTGTTCCTTACACTTGTGCCCCGGAAAATATTTTTCATCACAATTATAGAAAAGACCCTTCAGATGGTGTTCAACCATTTCATCCCTAGTTAATTTCTGGACCTTGAGGGGAGTGTCTGTTATTAGACTAATCGGTAAGTGCGGACTCAAACATATCTCCCTAGTTTCATCCTAAAACTAGAACAAAACAAGACAAAATATAAAACTTTCCCTAAGTTTTAATTATCAAGCATACTAACTAACAAGAGATAAATGACATACCTTTTAAACGTCGTTTTTCCTCGTTAGTGTCATCCTTTCTCCGTTCCAAGGCTTGAACCTATAAAAATACACAACCCAATGAAGTGAAACAAACAATGTATACTCAACAAAACCTATGTATGTGATCAATGAGTCATACAATAAAATAAGACCAATTTTATGTGAAAGAAATATATTACTGTATTAAAGAATGTGGAAGAAAGATACAACCATATGCCTTGATTTTGTCAAGTTCCTTCCAACAGTTTCTTTCTTCCCACACACTTCTTGCTCCATGGATTCTGAGATCAAAAATCTATCTTGACAAAGCAAAACTCAAAGCCACTCTAACCAAGCTAACAATATCAAGCCAAATTTCCAATCCAACTTTCTCCATGAGAGCTCCTCTCCTTTTATAAGCTGAAGAGGATAAGGTGAGGAGGTTAGGATGATCCCACTAAATTAGAAAAGTGAGTAAGATCCAAACCAATCGAAGGCCACCTCACCATAGAAGCATCGAGCCACGAGACATACATTGTGGATCTATGCGACAATACAATATGAATACACTCCAACGCAACCTGAATCTATCAAAAAAGATCCAGGGTCTTCATCTCCACCACTCTATAGTACGAATATAACCATGCGAATACATGTGTTGAATTCGAACATGGTATAAACCACTTGATTACCGGTCACTAATGAATATCATTAACAAGTGCGAGGGAAATCACCATTAATGTCAATGATTCCCAAGGTACTCTAGTACAATCCAACGAATGTGAATTAATGAGCTGAAGTTGAACACTCGGTGGAATCTCCTGATCAGGGGTCAATAATGAAAACCCATTGTTGAAAGCGAGGAAACCTACCATTGAGGCAGGCAAGTTCCAAGGTACCAATTAGTTTCTAAGTCTAATTCCTGGATAGTGAGTTGAAGTCGATAAAAAAAGACTTGTCACATGAGGGCCTTCATTTATCCCCCATCAATGACACGAAACATGTAACAATATTTGAGGTAGATTAGAGTAACAAGTGATTCAGGACTGACTCAGGGATGGATGATGCAATAGAAGGCTTTCCAGTTTGAACTTCTCTTTGAACATATTGACGACACGACAACTGTCTTGGAAACACTGACTCAACAACAGGGATCATAGACCAATTTGTAATCTTATAAAGGATTATGATCAGGAGACAAGCAGATTTTCCAACCTAGAAACAAAGAGAGTGAAAGGATGTCATTGTCAAAAGTGACTCTTCCATATAATACAAGTTTAGATACATTTCTTTCCCAATTTTTCCCCCACCATTTCTGGTGAGTACCTCTTTATTTTTACACAAGCTTGAGGAGGATAACATATGCTTGAATTGTGAGCTCATCCTTCGGATGAGTCCCTCGGAGTATGTTTAACAAACCCTAGGAAAGAGTGGTTCGAAGTCTTTCTATGTTTGTTTTACGAGTCCAAAGAAAGTAAACTCAGTGGTTTTTCATATTTAAAAAGTCTGAAAAACACTTAAAGGAGACTCCAAAATGTCATTTTTTGTAAAGTAGTCTGACGAGACCGAAAAAGAGATAAACTACCATTTAGCAGACGTTTTCTTCAAATAATTTAATGAGCATGAAAAGAACAAGATCACTCGACAATATTTTCATGTTTAGAGAGTTTGAAAAGAGATCAAAGGGAACTCCAGGGGGTTCCTTTTTCATATAACCTTTATGAGTCCAAAAAAGTGATAAAATTTTACTCGGTTACATTCTCTTGTATTTATGAGTACGAGAAAGAACAAAGACTAAGCTCGATATTGTTTTCATTTTTATGCAAACTCAAAATAAAACAAAACTATGCTTGGGATAGATTCTATTTTTACACAAGCTTAAAACTAAACAAAACTAGGCTTGGACCTGGTTTCATTTTTACATAAGCTTGAACTAGAGGAAACTATGCTTGAGGTAGGTTGTTTCATTTTTACACAATCTTGAACCAAAGAAAACTATGCTTGTGACTTCCCAATGCATTATTCATGGATGGTTGGTACTTAGCCCCTAGCTTAATAAGCTATAGGTTTAACTTCAGCATGAAGTCTAGAGGTTGAAAACATTGCCCCCAAACCTTCGGTTCATCCAAAATCACATGAGGATGAAAAGAAGCTCCAAATACTATACATAACGAAGTACTTGACTCAATCGAAGAGGGGAGAAAAATTCTATTTCATTTTTTAACGATATTTCCATAGAGAAGAAAAACTATGCTCAAGAATCTAGGTTCAATCCCCACACCATTGTTTCATTTTTTAATGAGCTTGACACAGAAGAAGGAACTATTCTTGTAACCTTTGTTTCATTTTTTAACAAGGTTTTCATAGAGACACAAAAACTATCCCCATAACCTCTGTTTCATTTTTTAACAAGGTTGCCACAAAGACGCAAAAACTATCCTCATAGCTGGTTTCATTTTTTAGCGAGCTTGAAATCAAAAAACTGTGCTCAACAGACTCTTCTTTATCATGGCTTCCAAGAGGAAAATGCTCTATAAGGACACCATGTCAAGGGAAAAAACTCGGTCATGGACTCCAAGAGATCTTCACTCGATGGAAGAACAACGCTTTGGAAAGACACCATGTCGAGGGTTGCGACGGGGGTAAGGAGATCAATCTCTAAAGACCCTATCGAAGAGATCACCATGTCAACTACTAGATCTAAGTCATCAGAGACTGATCTTAGAGAGAGAGGCTCATATTCATCGACAACTGAAGGCATGGGAGACAACGCCACATAATTGACTTGTGGCAGGAGTGATATCGTTTGCATATAAGAACCGTTTAGGGAGTTAATCGAGTTGATGGTCAAGTCAGGGATAACGAACGGAAGTTGATCAATAGTCACCACTATTCCATCGTGCGGGAAATATATCACATGAAAAAGAGTGGACACAATAGCTTTCATGGCATAGACATAATCTCTCCCGAGGAGTGAATTGAAATCCAAGGGGTCTTGGACTACCATAACATCAATAAAGACAGTTTTCCCTCCCAAAGTTACAGGAAACTGAGGAAGGACTCCTAAAGGGTGACTGGTTCTTCTGTTAAAATATAACAGATTCTGCATAACTGGCACAAGCTGAGGATAACCCAAATCTTGACAAGAAATAGAGGACAAAATACTAACAGATGATCCTTCATCTATCATCGTCTAAGGAACGTCTCGACCACAAACCTGTATTGTAATCTTGAAAGGAATGTGAGAGGGAAGACGAGGTCCAGTTAGAAAACCCCAATAAAAAAGGATGGCCTCATTACTTGGAGGGATCTCTACAGGAGAAGGAGAAATACCCCCAAGCACGGACTAATCGGTAATTGCAAACACAAACAAATCTCCCTAGTTTCATCCTGAAACTAGAACAAAACAAGACATAATATAAAAATTTCCCTAAGTTTTAATTATCAAGCATACTAACTAACAATAGATAAATGACATACCTTTTAAATGTCGTTTGTCCTCACTAGTGTCTCCTTCGCTCCATTCCAAGGCTTGAGCCTTTAAATAGACACAAGCCAATGAAGTGAAAGAAACAACGTATACTTAACACAACCTATGTATGTGATCAAGGAGTCATACAATAAAATAAGACCAATTTTATGGGAAATAAATGTATTATTGTATTGAAGAATGTGGAAGAAAGATACAACCATATGCCTTGATGTTGTCAAGTTCATTCCAACATTTTCTTGCTTCCCATACACTTCTTGCTCCACGGATTCTGAGATCAACAATCTATCTTGACAAATCAAAACTCAAAGCCACTCTAACCAAGCTAACAATCTCAAGCCAAATTTCCAATCCAAGTTTCTCCATGAGAGATCCTCTCCTTTTATATGTTGAAGAGGATAAGGTGAGGAGGTTAGGATGATCCCAATAAATCAGAAAAGAGAGTAAGATCCAAACCGATCGGAGGCCACCTGATCATAGAATATTCTCCTTCTAGAAGCATTGAGAATATGCTCATTTTTCCCACATACGAAAATCATCACACCCCCAGAATGGAGCAGAGTGCGATGATGTCGCAGGCCAGGTTTAGTACAACATGCGACGATCTAGAATCGTCGCACCCCTAGAATTGGAAAGGGTGAGACGATCCTCCTTATCATGTTTTTTACAAAGGAAAATATGATTTCATCTCTCAGGCAAAGTTCTTCTCCCTTCTTTCCTCAGTCATTCAGGCCATTGATCCCTCTAAAGACACCAAATAGGTTCACATCATTAACAGTCATAGGGATGATGAAAATAATGTCTAACAATGGCAGGGAGGTTAGGATTAGTGGGTCGAGGGCGAAGAACGAAAGAGGGTTTTTTGTTTTGGGAAAAAACAACTTGTTGGACCTCTTTAGCACATTTAGTAGCTTCCGACCAAGTCTAAGGGCAGGCCATGAGAACCTGGGATCGAATTTCATCCTTTAGGACACTAATAAATCATTCACAAAAGAACACGTCCGACATGCCCTCGGTTTGAAAGGCCAAATGATCAAAAGAAGTTACAAAGTCTTCCACTGTTCCTGACTGTTTCAACTTGGTCAAACAACCAATATAGTGGGTATTAGTGTCAAAGCGGTGACAGAGATCTGCAACAAACTGGGTCCATGCAATATACCCCTGAAGTGAATTTTTACGCCATTTCCATCATTTAGGATCTATATAGAGGACAACATAGTGAAGTTTCTCCAAATCATCAGTAATACCATGCAAAGAAAAACAATGCTCAATTTGAGTGAAATAACCCGTGGGATCGGAACCATTAAATTTATTGAACTCAGCGCGAGGAAGATGAGGGTCACAATGAAAGGAGTTGGATTGAAAAGGCAGAGAATGAGAGGAATCAATAGCATATGGTTGGTTTGAGGACAAAGGACCCAGAGTGTGGTTCAACAATTGGTCGACAACAGACTGGAGGGTGTTAAATTGGTTCATGAATTTGGCCTCCATGGTGTCAAATTTGTGTTGGACTTCATTCTCGAATTGTGCAAGGAGGGAATTGGTAGGGACAATATCCGATGTCACATGGTGGATGGATTCATGGGCTTGATTTATGGAAGCTTACAGATCTTGGTTGCGAGTGGTGTCCATTTGGAGAGGGGGAGTGCGGGTAAGGGAAACGGGGTGGGTGAGACCACATAAAATGACTTATAAGTGATAGGAACTACAATGATCAGGGCGAGAAGGGAAATATAATGGAATAGGTGGAAAAATAGGGAAATTGGAAAGGGGTCAGGTCCACTGAAAAAAAAAAGGATTAAAAATGAAAGATATAACTATGATTAGGGAGAAAAGGGGAATCCAATGGGATAGGTCCCAAATAGGTTTTTTGGTGGGACCACTATTTTTTTTTACTCCTATGGAGTTATACTCCGACCTGAATAATACTACAGTGATGAAATGCCCAATTGATTAAAAATAAGAAATGTGTAGTAATTTCGCAACCAGAATACAGAAGGCACAGTTGCACGACAATAGATCTTGTATGTTCTATTTTTTGTTTCTGTCCCAAGGGGTAGGGTATTCAGGGTTTCTACAGACAAGGGTTTTCGCCATGCTATAATTATCTAATATACATGCGGGGTCCAACAATGGTACCCGACCCACTATCTCAAGGCACCAACTAAGGAGGCTAGACTGTTCCCTTAGCCGTACTACCTGACTACCCAAGTACTATAGAGTATCTTCCTGAGTGTTGTTCTTGGTGGCACTATAGAAGTCAAGCGACCACTCATTTTATCTATATAGGGCTTCAGGATATCTAGGTCGATCTGTATACAGGTGTTATCTGATGTGCTACCACTCAAAGGGGTACCAACAAGGGTTACAAGGGTGGCCAATAGATGTGCACTTGAGTACCACTTGTATTTTTTGTGTGTATTACTCCCCGACCATGGGTTTATGCGCATAATGACATATCTTTGTAGCTTTAAGACGTCAGAATATGTCTCTACCTTGAAAAAAAATAATCCATAATTTTATGTTGGGGAAAGTGCCCTGATACCACTTTTAAGGTACCAGGTCTATTATATTAGCACAAAAGAGAAATAATACAACAAATAACACCCATATAGCAACAAAAGACAGAAATATTGCAGAGATAACAATGAAGCAATGAATTATATGGAACCACAACACCAGAATTATACCTTTATTGATAGGAAACAAGGCTCACTTGCCTCTTCTAGGGGGAAACCTCCAACAAAGAAGCACTCTATTACAATAATTCTTCAATACAAAACTTCTCATACCCTCTACTCCTATTTATACTAAATATATCTATCAAAAAGAACAATCTAGAGGAAGATCCTTCTAGAAGTGCAAGCTTCTATTAGGTCTTATTACATATGACTTATTCCTCCTTATTTCTAGGCCTTATTAATATTGACCTTTATTACATGGAAACATATTATTCTACCCACTTGAGGGGTTAGTTAGGTTAGGTCCCTAACAGAGATGAAGTCAAACACTCGTAGATTCATCCAATAGGATCCAATGATGTAAAACCACTGTTGGAAATGCAAGGGAAGTTGCCATTGATGTATACAAGACCCAAGTTACTATCTGGTTTCTAGATTTTGATCCTGGATAATGCTTTGGTGTCGACATGATGAAATCCATTGAAGGAGGGCCTTGATGTATCCCCCATCAATCGACATGAAACATACAAAGATAGATGGTGTGTAAAGTAGAACATAACTTACTCAGGGATGATAGAGATAAATGGATTGAAGAACTAAAAATGGCCGACACATGCAAACTTCCCTTGAAAAAAACAACCTAAAAAATAACTTGACTTGGAAACATTGACTCGATAATGACCAAAACACTTTCCATGGGAGACTGGAAGAATGAGCAGTGAACGAAGTCTAAAAATCAGGCAGATGGTAGTGATTCATAGGCAATGGATAACCCAACTGTGGTACATAGACATAAAATAGGTGTGTTATTCAAGGGTGACTTAACAGACGACTACCATTTGTGAAGATGACTAGACTAAAAACCCCTCAAATTTTCCCCCACCATGAACGACGAGTACCCCTTTTTCTTTTATGAGCTTGAGAAGGATAAAAAATTCTCGATATAGCTCATCTTCAATGAGTCCCTCATCACATGTTTAACGAACTTGAAGAAGGAGAGGTTCGATCCCATATGGGTCATTCAATGTATAATTTTATGAGTTCAAAGAAGGTAAACTCAATGGTTTTTTCACATTTATAGAGACTGAAAATAACTTAAATAAGACTCCAAGGGTATTATTTTTCGTAAATTTAGTCCCCCGAGCCCGAAAAAGTATAAAACAATACAAGGGAGAACTCTTCTAACCAAGGTTGAATAGAGTTTTACTTTTTCATAATTAGTCCATCCGGTCCAAAAAAGGGTTAAACTTACATTGAATAGACATCCTTGTGAATCCATTTAACGATTGTCAAAGGAAACAATCTCACATGATAAAATTTTCATGTTTAGAGAGTCTGAAAAAAACTTAAAAGAGACTCTAGGGTGTACCTTTGTCATGGTTGGTTACCGATCACGACAAAGGGGTAATATTAATCTCGTTTGGAGAGAACAAGTGGTTTGAAACAAAGTTATAGATGCATGGAACATGACTTAAGTGATCGAATGCAATAAGAAACACGACAAATGATGACCACTCATAATAACAGTTCTCGTACAAGGGTGTTGTAAAATGGGAGAAAATAGATAGCTACCAGTCAAGCATGGGTGTGGTGCAATAAGCAATGGAAGAAAATGGTTATGTAGCACCAATAAGCAGCGAGACAACAATACTAATAAAGTGTGACCATTTAAACAACAAAAATGGTGGGAACCTCCTCCAGGAATGGTACAAACATATATGGAAAGAGAGTGAATGCGGCTCAATTTCGGGGGTTAAAGCACTATGAAGGGTTCTCAGGAAATGTAGGGAATAACCTATCCCTATATTCCAGTTTGGGAACATGTACCTAAATTTCAATGGATGCCCCCATATTTGTAATAAAAACTTCCCTAGAATCCTGTCAACACATGTAAACTAGATTCCAAGGTCAAAACACATAGTGAAATCCAAAAAAGAAAATATTTTTGGATTTTTTTTGGATAAATGCAAAACAAAAACACTCATACCACACACCTATGTATAAGGTACTACACATATTGATAATTTACATCAAGTATATCACATCACTATGCTTAGGCCAAGGATATATTTCATAATTGATGAACTCGTGAGCCATTATTGGCATTATATGGAACACCATGTCACAACCATGCCACATAGGAATAATTTTTTGCATATGAAGATATTAATCATGAGTGGTTTTATGAGCTATAGAATCTTCTTGATGGGATCCATCAAGACATAAGGGAAGTAAAAAAAAAAATCTTTGACATAAGGGATAGTGGAGAATTCGCTGGCAAGTTCTTAAAAAGATAACCGAGGTGGAAAAGGGTCAAGACTAGGAGGTGTACTAGATGTCCCAACCAATGCCCCCAGTTTCAAATCAAGACTCATCGTGTTATCTCTCATTAGTTCCAAATCAGGTATAAGGAAGGTGCAATGATTCTCATCCTCTCTGAAATGATCAACGGAAGCCATGACTTCAGGAAGGGCCTCTTCTGAAAGAAACTTAGTATATAGGAAATCATGTGAACCGAGAGAGTCAACAACCCATACGAGCGAAGAAGGTTGATCACACTCCACATGAGGATGGATTTATTGACCAGTATCAATGGATGTTGATGGGATGGATTCTCCATGTGAGTTAACATCCTCAGTATGAGGTACCACCCAAGGATCAATTGACCTGAGGGATTCATCTATAGATGATAAAATCATGTCGATAGGAGCGATATGGGTAGTTTTGGGTGAAGAAAGGGGGAATATACCCATAAGATAGGGATCTTTAAACATACCTATATGGACACTTCCGTACCCTCTAGAAGACTCACCTATAAAAGGTACATTGGTGCTAGGATTAGCTCACAACTTAGGTGTGAAATAATTGAGTTGATCAATGGTAACTATCTTTCCTTGATGGGGAAAATGTATGACGCAGAAGACAGTGGATGAAACAACCTTCATTGTGTAGAACCAAGTGTGACCCAAGAGAGGATTATAGCTAAGTCTTTTGTCTACTAATTTGACTTGTACAGAGACATTATTTCCCTCGAGATCAATGGATAAGGAGGTATGAATTCCGTGGTGTTTGAAAAAATTCCCATCAAAATGTTTTAGGATATTTTGATATGTGGAGAGTTGAGGAGAACCAAGGTATTTCCAACATGACAAAGACATAATGCAAGTGGCCTATCCTTCTTCGATCACCATATGAAATATATTCTTGTTAATACATCCAATCGTGATTTGTAATGCTAGTTGGTGTGAGAGATGCGGCTCACTCTGTTTTGTGTCAAAGGAAATAATTTTTGACTCCAAAGGGTTGATTCCCCCTATGGATGATAGCAAGGCTTTTTTCTGTGAAGGATAACTTTGAAATACTTCAAGTTTTTCCACGACACATGGTTCCTGGGAAATATCTTCCACTATGCTATAGTGTTGAGCTACCCAAGCATTCATATTATGGGTGGTTCATTGAAGTACCCCTTTTGGAGGGTGGATTGTGAGTTCACAAGAC
>JASDQU010738504.1:23807-43184 GCA_032191745.1 Picea mariana | reverse complement strand
TGCAAAAACTTTTCAAATGCCTTCTAATATGCTCAATCAATCATGAAAATATCTTTATTGTTTGCGTATGGATGATGATCAATACAACATAATGCTTATCTTCGCTAATTATCTTCTTGGTATGAATGAAAACCAAACTAGCATAAGCAAGAGTAACACAAACAATACACCCTTCATAGCAATCAAAACAAAAAAGAGAAAGAAAGGAAACAATCAAAGAGAAAACAAAAATTTACACCCAAAAAGCAAAAATTGAAGAATAAGGACCTTGACTCAAAGAAAGATGAAGAGGTCTATAGGCCTTTGATGACCTTCACCAAGGTTTTTACTTAACTGATGAGGAGATGAGAACAATGCATTAGTTTCAAATTTCACTCAACAGAAAAACCTAATGAAAATAGTGAAGAAGGCTATAAGATCCAATCAACAAGGTGTCTATCCTTCAAAAAGACAGATATTAAGGTTAAAAGGAAGAAAAACTGACTCTCAAGATCACTCAGCAGAAGAACACAGAGGCAGAAATCCAAAAAAAATGTAAATTTTGAAGGTTTCTGGGCCAAAGGAGGATAGTGCTCTGTTGCCAAGGGCAACGAGCATTATAACGCTATGTGCAAAGCCTTTTAGGAGTGTTGGCACTCTGTTAACACTGAGATAGGGGCGCCAGGGTCTAAAAGTTCCAGAAATGTCAAGAAATTTTAGAAATTGAAGTTCCAACTTGACAAGGATGCTGAGTATGATGGGACAAGGAGCCAATCAGCTCATGAAACTAATCAAAGAGGGGTAAACCAGGTTTGACACAATCAAGGGACAGAACAAGGTTAATGAGGAGAAAAATCCAAACAAGAGGTTTTGAATCGAGGCTATCTCCTCAGCGGAGTCGCCAGTTTATGTTGTAGGAAAATCTGCCTGCAGACAAATAGATCGACCTCTAGAGCTTGACCTTAACCCTAGACAGAAAAAGGCTTAACGTGGACACTGAATTTATTTCAAATCTATCTAAACTAACACATGAGAAGGAAGGATGATAGAAGTACCTTTTTATCGACATTTATCCCTGCACGCTCCGAGTTGCGCTCCAATCCTTTGCTCCTCGCCGAGTTCTGCGGGAAAAACAAGATACGACTACTTCCTACTCTATTGATATTAGATTGAAAATATATCTACCATTAAATGATAAGTTCATGTAACATCAGACACAAACTAGAAAGAAACAGGCCAAGCATGTCATATTAATGAGAATAACGACAGTAGTACTTACAATCGTAGATGCGAATGCGACAGCTTCGTAAAGTCCTCTTCGTCTAACCCTTGCCTGAAAGATCCACGACCTGGATAACAACAGCTTCACTGATCACTCTCCTTTGGTTGACTGTAAGTTTCCTCCAAGATCATAAGTTTCACATATCCAATTCTTCCCCCTTTCCACCATCATAGAGCCTGCTTATATAGGTTCGGAGGAGCCTAACCTCTTAAGTTATGTTTAGAACCAGTTGGGAACCTTCTCCATAGATCAGGGATCTGCTGATGAAAACAAGAATTCGAGCACAACTACCTCCTAATCTCGAATGTTCCTTCCCTTATTCTTCTCAACGGGTTAACAACTGACTCAGATTAGGGAGCGCTCCTCCAAAAGGGGTCTCAGAGCCTTGTAGCGCTCCTTGGCAAGCCCTAGGGAAGCGCTAGCGCTCTTAAGATAAGCAACGCTCCTCCAAAAGGGTCTAGGGAGCGTTATAACGCTCCCTAAGACATTATAGGGGAGCGCCAACGCTTCTGCAGCTGTATTAAGGGAGCGTTCCCTCTCCAAACCTCAGTTTCAGGTCTCCTTTCAGGTGTCAAGATTCATTTGATCCCAGTAAACCATTTCTCTTCCTTCAAATCAATCATGTGATGTGCCATAAGTGCTTCCTTAGTGTCGTTATCACAACATCATGTCTGAAATTTGTTTGCGACACTAGTAATCAACTTGCGACACTTGCGAAAGCTGATGGGAAGATGTGACACTTACGACGATTGATAGGGACAATGCGACACTTATCCATCTAAACAATTTTGATGTGTAACACTATGAACTATATATCCAAAAGTATACTGAACCAGAACCTGAAATTTGGACTACTTATACTATGACATTTCGCCTCAGTCTCCACAAAATTTCGTTGTCTAAAACCTCCGAGAAAAAAAGTTATAGAAAAAATCCAAGACTACTCATTTACAACTGAATTCAGGATGAGTCAAAAACCCTATCTTCTGTTGTAGGATAAATGTACCCTACAAGAGTTACCTCCCTTAGGATTTTCCTAGACCTGCAAGCTAAAATATTTATTATATCTAAATCATACATGAAGCAATATCTGAGATGAAAGAGTAGAGGACTTACTTGGTAGTTTAATGGTTGTCCCTACATGCTCCTTGGTCGTTAAGTCCTTTGAAGATTTCCTTCAAATTCATGAATATAGATCCGCACATATAAGAACACCAACAAACACCTCTCGCAAGATCAAATGTAACATGTATCAATCACTAATAGATCTAATAATATGACATAAAGACATGAAAATATTAACTCTCTATAAATATTATAATCACCATATACAATCAATTAGAGGGGAAATTCATGTGCATCTTCTATTAATAAAGTAAAAAGATATAGCTTACAAACAAATAGCTCGATGAAGCTTCTCCTAATTTTCTTTCCCAAGCTCCGTAATCAATCTGACATTATAAGTTTACTCTTTCTTTTTCTCCCCTTTTCCCATGAGAGACCCTGAATATATAGGATGAAAGAGATGAGATGCTGGATAAATCTTGGACACTCAAATTAACAATCTTCTCGAGGTCAAATTGCGAGAAATCTGAGCTTCATCCTATCTCATTGTAACCATTCATAATTTGAGAGTAACAAGCCCGGTCACACCCTGCATTCCTGTAAGATGCGACTAATCACGATTTGCAAGAGAGAAAAGTGTGACCATAAATTTGGGTCACAATATGTAAAAGGACAACTCGCGACTAGGAAAAATGATGGTGTATACTAAAGGGAAAAGTGACATAACTCACTATTTTAGCCTGCTAACCTATAGAGAATATCCATCACGTAATCATGTGGAAAATAATTGTGTAACAATTTCCCCCTAAAGTATGAGGTCAGAAGCGGGCATAGCCATGCTCGGTAATAGAAACTAAGTTCATAGCCATAAAAAACAATACATTGTGGATCCATGCATGACAAAATTGACTAGATCATGACCATGAACTAATACACTGTGGATCCATGTAAAAAATGAGAACATATCCATGACCAAGTACAAATGTGGATCTATGTCACAGTATATAAATTAGTAAGATGACTCGATGTCCGAATGATCTCTGAACAACTCATGAATAACTCCATCGCAACTTGTGAAGGGATGTTATAAAGGAAATATGTGGTCCTAACCCAAGGTCTTTGTCTCAAACCCCAAATGGTATGAATCTATAGCATGTGAATAAATGATATGATGTCTAGCATGGTAGAAACCATATGATTACCAACAATTAATGTATACCATTAACAGACGCGAGGGGATCCACCGATGATGATGATGGACCCAAAAATACCTAGTACAATCTAGCAAGTGTGAATAGATGAGATTGTAAGGTACCCGATCTATTATATTAGAAAAAAAGAGAAATGATGCAGGAAGTAAAACCCAGATAGCAACAAAATACGAAAATACTAGAGAGATAACATTGGAACAAAAAATTACATGGAACCACAACACCAAAATTATACCTTTATTGATAGGGAACAAGGTTCACTTGCCTCTTAGAGGGGGAAACCTCCAGCAGAGCAGATCTATATTACAATAATTCTTCAAGACAAAAATTCTCATACCCTCTACTCCTATTTATACTAAATATATTTATCCAAAAGAACAATCTAGGGGAAGATACTTCTAGAATCGGAAGCTTCTATTAGGTCTTCTTACATTTGACTTATTCCTCCTTATTGTTAGGCCTAATTAATATTGGCCTTTATTACATGGAAATATATTATTCTACCCACTTGAGGGGTTAGGTAGGTTAGGTCCCTAACATTCCCACCCCCTTAAAATCATCCTTGTTGTCAAGGCTTGAGATGAGGAAATTGTTGTAGAATGGTAGCTAGCTCCCAGGTGGCATCTACTAGAGTTGTATATTTCCACTGGACTAACATTTCCTTGATGGTGCACTGACGAATACGACACTAATGTTGGTCCAAAACTGCTTGTGGCTGCAACTAGGTGGATCCTTCTTCATCCAACTTGGGAAGGTTGGTTTGAGTTTGGAACTTAGTTCCAATTACCTTCTTTAAGCAGGAAAGACAAAAAACAGGATGGAGCTTAGAAGAACTAGGAAAAGCTAACTAATAGGCCACATGTCCCACCCACTTTAGAACTTTATAAGGACCATAAAATTTGGGCGCCAATTTTTGACAATGTTCAGCCTTGAGTGAAGTTTTCTTATAAGGTTGCAGTCGAAGAAATACATGGTCTCCTCTAGCAAATTGATGTTCTGAGTGATCTTGATCGGCTTGTTGCTTCATTAGATTATGAGTCATGACCAAATTCTCTTTGAGGGTATGGAGAATAACATCTCAAACTGTAAGCGTTTGGTCAACCGCCTAGACCTTTGAGACACCTGGAATGTAGGAGAGAACAGAAGGTGGATGTTGTCCATATACTCCTTCAAAAGGATTCATACGAGTAGTTGTATGGTAAGGAGTGTTGTACCACCATTCAACTAATGGTAACCATTGATACGATTGATTTTTCTTTTCATAGGAAAAATAGCTCAAATAAGTCTCCAAACACTTGTTGACAACTTCAGTTTGACCATCATTCTAGGGATGATAGGAAGTGTTGATATGTAATTGGGTGCCCTATAGCCTAAACAGTTCTTTCCAAAAATTTATGGTGAAAGTGGGATCTCGATCAGAAACAATATAATGAGGCATTCCATGAAGCTTGAAGACATGATCCATGAAAAGTTGAACCACAATGGATGTGGTAAATGGGTTTTGAAGAGTGCAGAAATGAGCGTACTTGGAAAGACGATAAACAACCACCATGATGAATGAATTATTGCCTGATTTAGGTAATCCCACAATAAAATCCATAGATATGTTCCTCCAAATAGCGAGTGGAATTGGAAGTGGTTGGAGTTTTCTAGGAGCTTTGATTGTTTCACCCTTGTTGCATTGACAAACATCACATTCTTCCACAAAAGTGTGAATGTCCTTTTTCATACTATCCCAGAAAAAAGAACATTTGACCCAGTCATACGTTTTGGTAAACCCTGAGTGCCCAACTGTGGGTGTAGCATGAAGCTTGAGAGCACTGTGGATTTAAGTTGTGACTGTTTATTTAAATGAAAATGACTTGTGTAGTGAAGCTCATCATTGTGCCAAGAGTACCCTGAGGAAACTAGAGAATTGGCTTGCAATTGTTGGATCAGTAGAGAAATTTTAGGATCTTGTAGCCATTCCTAGCGAATAGCTTGGAGTCAATTTGGTATAATGAAGGAGAGGGAGAAAAGGGAGCCTTCATCTTCATATTTTCGAGAAAGAGCATCAGCAACCAATTTTTTTTTCCTTTCTTGTAAATTATCTTATAATCATATCCAAAGATATTAGTTACCCATTTTTGTTTCTCTAGGGAGGAAGGTATTTTCTCCATAAAATACTTGAGGCTTTGATGATCTATCTTAATTTGGAAGTGTTTCCCCAAGAAATAAGGGCGCCAAAGATCTACTGCATGTAGAATATCCAACATTTCCTTTTCATAGATTGATGGGCCCAAATGGCATTCTGACAATTGTTTGTTGGTAAATGCCAAAGGTGTGCCCTCTTGCCTAAGGACTTCTCTAATTCCTCTCCCGGAGGCATCACATTCTAGGAAAAAGGTCTTTGTGAAATTAGTAAGGGCCAAGACCATATTAGTACACATAGCCTCCTTCAAGGATTGAAAGGCCTGATGAGCTGCGAGAGTCCAAGTGAAAGAATTATTTTTAAGGAGATCAGTGAGAGGTACTGCAATATTTCCATAATTTTGACAAACTTGCAATAATAGCCTGTTAGAACCAGAAAACCACGCAAGATTTTGATAGTCTTGGGGTGAGGCCAATCCTGCATTGCTTCAATATTTTTAGGATCCACCCTAACACCATCCTTGCCAAGAATATGACCCAAGTACTCGACTTTTGAGGCGCCAAAGGAAAATTTAGAATGTTTGAGGAAAATTTGGTGCTGAGAGAGTAGATGGAGAACTTGATCCACATGGGAAATATGTGATTGCCAAGTTTTACTATAGATGAGAATATCATCGAAGAAAACTAAGACAAAATRACAAAGAAAAGGACGGAAGACATGATTGATGGGGCTTTGGAAGGTGGAGGGGGAATTACATAGGCCAAAGGGCATGACCAAGAACTCATAGTGACCCTCATGAATTCGAAAGAAAGTCTTGGGGATGTCATCTTCTTGCATATGTATCTGGTGGTAGCTAGAACATAGATCAAGTTTAGTGAAGTACTGAGCACCACTCAACTCATCCAAGAGATCATCAATAACAAGAATGGGAAACTTGTCCTTGATGGTGATTTTATTGAGGGAACAAAAGTCAGGAAACATGCACCAAGTAACTTGTTTCTTAAGTACCATGACCATAGAAAAAGAATAAGATCTAGTACTGGGGTGAATAACACCCGCTTCGAGAAATTCCTACACTATTTTCTCAATTTCATTCTTTTGGGAAAAGGGATGACGATAAGGGAGAAAATTGGGAGGAAGGCTTCTAGGAAAAAAGGGGGATGGAATGATCATGAACACCATGAGAAGGAGGAAGTCCCCAAGGAGTGGAAAAATAGCTTGATTTTTGGAGAGGATATCTTGGAGGTCAGGATGCATAGAGGGTGTCTCAATTGTGTGAATACAATGGAGTTAAGCAATAATACTAGAGTGGCATTTCTTGAGGAGGTTTTCCATGCGATGGGAACTGATGATATCAGGAGAACCAACTATGAGACCTTGGAATTGATACCTTTGTCCCTCTTGTTGGAATTTCATGGTTAATTCCTAAAAATCCTTAAGAATGGGACCCAAAGTGCGTAACCATTCAACACCTAGCACAATGTTAAAACCGCCCATTTCAATGGAAAACATATGAGATTTCAGGTGGTAATGTCCAATTTGAAGACGTACATTTTCACAATGCCCACCACATTTCATGGATCCACCATTGGCTATCATGATTTGAAAATTATTGAAAGCACGAATATAGCAATTGGTTTGTTGGGTAATGCGATGATGAATAAAATTGTAGGTGATTCCACTGTCAACAAGGATGATGACCTTCCTATGCTTAATATATCCAATGATATTGAGGGTTTGTGGAGCATAGAAGCCAATGAGGGCATGAAAAGAAATGAGTGGGTCAACTTTAGGTGGGTAAATGGGCTCCTGGGTAGCATTAGGAAGGGAGGGATCTTAAAAAATGGGAACTGTCACATCTTCTTCCAGAACATCTTCGGAAATGGCCATAAAAAGATTTTGTTCCTTACACTTGTGCCCTGGAAAATATTTTTCATCACAATTATAGAAAAGACCCTTCAGTTGGCATTCAACCATTTCATCCCTAGTTAATTTCTAGACCTTGAGGGGAGTGTCTGTTATTGGACTAATCGGTAAGTGCAGACTCAAACATATCTCCCTAGTTTCATCCTGAAACTAGAACAAAACAAGACAAAATATAAAACTTTCCCCAAGTTTTAATTATCAAGCATACTAACTAACAAGAGATAAATGACATACCTTTTAAATGTCATTTTTCCTCATTAGTGTCATCCTTGCTCTGTTCCAAGGATTGAACCTATAAAAATACACAACCCAACGAAGTGAAAGAAACAACATATACTCAACAAAACCTATGTATGTGATCAATGAGTCATACAATAAAATAAGACCAATTTTATGTGAAAGAAATATATTACTGTATTAAAGAATGTGGAAGAAAGATACAACCATATGCCTTGATGTTGTCAAGTTCCTTCCAATAGTTTCTTTCTTCCCACACACTTCTTTCTCCATGGATTCTAAGATCAACAATCTATCTTGACAAAGCAAAACTCAAAGCCACTCTAACCAAGCTAACAATATCAAGACAAATTTCCAATCCAACTTTCTCCATGAGAGATCCTCTCCTTTTATAAGCTGAAGAGGATAAGGTGAGGAGGTTAGGATGATCCCACTAAATTAGAAAAGTGAGTAAGATCCAAACCAATCGAAGGCCACCTCACCATAGAAGCATCGAGCCATGAGACATACATTGTGGATCTATGCGACAATACAATATGAATATACTCCAATGCAACCTGAATCTATCAGAAAAGATTCAGGGTCTTCATCTCCACCACTCTATAGTACAAATCTAACCATGCGGATACATGCATTGAATTCGAACATGGTATAAACCACTTGATTACTGGTCACTAATGAATATCATTAACAAGTGCGAGGTAAATCACCATTAATGTCAATGATTCCCAAGGTACTCTAGTACAATCCAATGAATGTGAATTAATGAGCTGAAGTCGAACACTCGGCGGAATCTCCTGATCATGGGTCAATAATGAAAACCCATTGTTGAAAGCGAGGAAACCTACCACTGAGGCATGCAAGTTCCAAGGTACCAATTAGTTTCTAAGTCTAATTCCTGGATAATGAGTTGAAGTCGACAAGAAAAGACTTGTCACATGAGGGCCTTCATTTATCCCCCATCAATGACATGAAACATGTGACAATATTTGAGGTAGATTAGAGTAAAAAGTGATTCAAGACTGACTCAGAGATGGATGACACAATAGAAGGCTTTCTAGTTTGAACTTCTCTTTGAACATATTGACAACACAACAACTGTCTTGGAAACACTGACTCAACAACAGGGATCATAGACCAATTTGTAATCTTATAAAGGATTATGATCAGGAGACAAGCAGATTTTCCAACCTAGAAACATAGAGAGTGAAAGGATGTCATGTTCAAAAGTGACTCTTCCATATAATACAAGTTTAGATACATTTCTTTCCCAATTTTTCCCCCACCATTTCTGGCGAGTACCTCTTTATTTTTACACAAGCTTGAGGAGGATAACATATGCTTGAATTGTAAGCTCATCCTTTGGATGAGTCCCTCGGAGTATTTTTAACGAAACCTAGGAAGGAGTGGTTCGATCCCATATGGGTCTTTCTATGTTTGTTTTACGAGTCCAAAGAAAGTAAACTCAGTGGTTTTTCATATTTAAAAAGTCTGAAAAACACTTAAAGGAGACTCCAAAATGTCATTTTTCGTAAAGTAGTCTGACGAGACCAAAAAAGAGATAAACTACCATTCACCAGACGTTTTCTTCAAATAATTTAATGAGCATGAAAAGAACAAGATCACTCGGCAATATTTCCATGTTTAGAGAGTCTGAAAAGAGATCAAAGGGAACTCCAGGGGGTTCCTTTTTCATATAACCTTTACGAGTCCGAAAAAGTGATAAAAGTTTGCTCGGTTGCATTCTCTTGTATTTATGAGTACGAGAAAGAACAAAGACTAAGCTCGATATTGTTTTCATTTTTATGCAAACTCAAAACAAAACAAAACTATGCTTGGGATAGATTTTATTTTTACACAAGCTTAAAACTAAACAAAACTAGGCTTGGACCTGGTTTCATTTTTACATAAGCTTGAACTAGAGGAAACTATGCTTGAGGTAGGTTGTTTCATTTTTACACAAGCTTGAACCATATAAAACTATGCTTGTGACTTCCCAATGCATTATCCAGGGATGGTTGGTACTTAGCTCCTAGCTTAAGAAGCTATAGGTTTAACTTCAGCATGAAGTCCAGAGGCTGAAAGCATTGCCCCCAAAGCTTCAGTTCATCCAACATCACATGAGGATGAAAAGAAGCTTCAAATACTATACGTAACGAAGTACTTGACTCAATCGAAGAGGGGAGAAAAATTCTATTTCATTTTTTAACGAGATTTCCATAGAGAAGAAAAACTATGCTTGAGAATTTAGGTTCAATCCCCACACCATTGTTTCATTTTTTAATGAGCTTGACACTGAAGCAGGAACTATTCTCGTAACCTTTGTTTCATTTTTTAACAAGGTTGTCATAGAGACGCAAAAACTATCCTCGTAACCTCTGTTTCATTTTTTAATGAGGTTGCCACAAAGACGCAAAAATTATCCTCGTAGCGGCTTTCATTCTTTAGAAAGCTTGAAATCAAAAAACCATGCTCAAAAAACTCTTCTTTATCATGGCTTCCAAGAGGAAAATGCTCTAGAAGGACACCATGTCAAGGGAAAAAACTCAGTCATGGACTCCAAGAGATCTTCACTGGATGGAATAACAATGCTTTGGAAAGACACCATGTCGAGGGTCGCGACGAGGGTAAGGAGATCAATCTCTAAAGACCCTATCGAAGAGATCACCATGTCAAATACCAGATATAAGTCATAAGAGACTGATCTTAGAGAGAGAGGCTCATATTCATCGACAACTAAAGGCATGGGAGACAACGCCACATAATTGACCTGTGGCAGGAGTGATATCGTCTGCATATAAGAACCGTTTAGGGAGTTAATCAAGTTGATGGTCAAGTAAGGGATAACAAACAAAATTTGATCAATAGTCACCACTATTCCATCGCACAGAAAATATATCACATGAAAAATAGTGGACACAATAGCTTTCATGGCATAGACATAATCTCTCCCGAGGAGTGAATTGAAATCCAAGGGGTCTTGGACTACCATAACATCAATAAAGACAGTTTTCCCTCCCAAAGTTACTGGAAACTGAGGAAGGACTCCTAAAGGGTGACTGGTTCTTCTGTTAAAAGATAACAGATTCTGCGTAACTAGCACAAGCTAAGGATAACCCAAATCTTGACAAGAAATAGAGGACAAAATACTAACGTACGATCCTTCATCTATCATTGTTTGAGGAACGTCCCGACCACAAACCTGTATTGTAATCTTGAAAGGAATGTGAGAGGGAAGACGAGGTTCAGTTAGCAAACCCCAATAAAAAAGGATGGCCTCATTACTTGGAGGGAGCTCTACGGGAGAAGGAGGAATACCCCCGAGCACGGACTAATCGGTAAGTGCAGACACAAACAAATCTCCCTAGTTTCATCTCGAAACTAGAACAAAACAAGACAAAATATAAAACTTTCCCTAAGTTTTAATTATCAAGCATACTAACTAACAATAGATAAATGACATACCTTTTAAATGTCATTTTTCCTCACTAGTGTCTCCCTTGCTCCATTCCAAGGCTTGAACCTTTAAATAGACACAAGCCAATGAAGTGAAAGAAACAATGTATACTTAACAAAACCTATGTATGTGATCAAGGAGTCATACAATAAAATAAGACCAATTTTATGGGAAATAAATGTATTATTGTATTAAAGAATGTGGAAGAAAGATACAACCATATGTCTTGATGTTTTCAAGTTCCTTCCAACATTTTCTTGCTTCCCATACACTTCTTGGTCCACGGATTCTGAGATCAACAATCTATCTTGAAAAATCAAAACTCAAAGCCAATCTAACCAAGCTAACAATCTCAAGCCAAATTTCCAATCCAACTTTCTCCATGAGAGATCCTCTCCTTTTATATGCTAAAGAGGATAAGGTGAGGAGGTTTGGATGATCCCAATAAATCAGAAAAGAGAGTAAGATCCAAACCGATCGGAGGCCACCTGATCATAGAATATTCTCCTTCTAGAAGCATTGAGAAGATGCTCATTTTTCCCACATACGAAAATCATCGCACACCCAGAACAAAGCAGAGTGCGACGATGTCGCAGGCTAGGTTTAGTACAACATGCGACGATCTGGAATCGTCGCACCCCTAGAACTAGAAAGGGTGAGACGATCCTGCTTATCAGGGTTTTTACAAAGGAAAATATGATTTCATCTCTCAGGCAAAGTTCTTCTCCCTTCTTTCCTCAGTAATTCAGGCCACTGATCCCTCTGATGACACCAAATAGGTTTACATCATTAACAGTCATAGGGATGATGAAAATAATGTGTAACAATGGTAGGGAGGTTAGGATTAGTGGGTCGAGGGTGAGGAACGAAAGAGGGTTTTTTGTTTTGGGAAAAAACAACTTGTTGGACCTCTTTAGCAAATTTAGTAGCTTCCGACCAATTCTAAGGGCGGGCCATGAGAACCTGGGATCGAATTTCATCCTTTAGGACACTAATAAATCATTCACGAAAGAACATTCCCGACATGCCCTCGGTTTGAAAGGCCAAATGATCAAAAGCAGTTACAAAGTCTTCCACTGTTCCTGACTATTTCAACTTGGTCAAACAACCGATATAGTGGGTATTAGTGTCAAAGAGGTGACAGAGATCTGCAACAAACTGGGTCCATGCAATATACCCCTGAAGTGATTTTTTATGCCATTTCCATCATTCAGGATCTAGATAGAGGACAACATAGCGAAGTTTCTCCAAATCATCAGTAATACCATGCATAGAAAAACAATGCTCAATTTGAGTGAAATAACTTATGGGATCGGAACCATTAAATTTATTGACCTCAGCGCAGGGAAGACGAGGGTCACGATGAAAAAAGTTGGATTGAAAAGGTAGAGAATGAGAGGAATCAATAGCATATGGTTGGTTTGACGACAAAGGACCCAGAGTGTGGTTCAACAATTGGTCGAGAACAGACTAGAGGGTGTTAAATTGGTTCATGAATTTGGCCTCCATGGTGTCAAATTTGTGTTGGACTTCGTTCTCGAATTTTGCAAGGAGGGAATTGGTAGGGCCAATATCCGATGTCACATGGTGGATGGATTCATGGGCTTGATTGATGGAAGCTTGTAGGTCTTGGTTGCGAGTGGTGTCCATTTGGAGAGGGGGAGTGTGGGTAAGGGAAACGGGGTGGGTGGGACCACATAAAATGACTTATAAGTGATAGGTACCATAGTGATCAGGGAGAGAAGGGAAATATAATGGAATAAGTGGAAAAATAGGGAAATTGGAAAGGGGTCAGGTCCACTGAAAAAAAAAAAGGATTAAAAATGAAAGATATAACTACGATCAAGGAGAAAAGGGGAATCCAATGGGATAGGTCCCAAATAGGTGTGTTGATGGGACCACTATTTTTTTTTACTCCTATGGAGTTATACTCCAACCTGGATAATACTACAATGATTAAATGCCCAAATGATTAAAAATAAGAAATGTGTAGTAATTTCGCAACCAGAATGCAGAAGGCACAATTGCCCAACAATAGATCTTGTCTATTCTATTTTTTGTTTCCGTCCCAAGGGGTAGGGTATTCGGGTTTCTACAGACAAGGGTTTTCGCCGTGCTATAATTATCTAATATACATGTGGGGTCCAACAATGGTACCCGACCCAATATCTTAGGGCACCAACTAAGGAGGCTAGACTGTTCCCTTAGCCGTACTACCCGACTACCCAGGTACTATAGAGTATCTTCCCGAGTGTTGTTCTCAGTGGCACTATAGAAGTCAAGCGACCAATCAGTTTATCTATAGAGGGCTTCAAGATATCTAAGTCGATCTGTATACAGGTGTTGTGTGATGTGCTACCACTCGAAGGGGTACCAACAGGGGTTACAAGGGTGGCCAACAGATGTGCGCTTGAGTACCACTTGTATTTTTTGCGTGTATTACTCCCCGACCATGGGTTTATGCACATAAAAACATATCTTTGTAGCTTTAAGAAGTCGGAATATGTCTCTACCCTGAAAAAAAATTAATCCATAATTTTCTGCTGAGGAAAGTGCTCTGATACCACTTTTAAGGTACCAGGTCTATTATATTAGCAGAAAAGAGAAATAATACAACAAATAACACCCAGATAGCAACAAAAGACAAAAATATTGCAGAGATAACAATGAAACAACAAATTATATGGAACCACAACACCAGAATTATACCTTTATTGATAGGAAACAAGATTCACTTGCCTCTTCGAGGGGGAAACCTCCAACAGAGCAGAGCTCTATTACAATAATTCTTCAATACAAAACTTCTCATACCCTCTACTCCTATTTATACTAAATATATCTATCAAAAAGAACAATCTAGAGGAAGATCCTTCTAGAAGTGAAAGCTTCTATTAGGTCTTATTACATATGACTTATTCCTCCTTATTGCTAGGCCTTATTAATATTGACCTTTATTACATGGAAATATATTATTCTACCCACTTGAGGGGTTAGGTAGGTTAGGTCCCTAACAGAGATGTAGTCGAACACTCGTAAATTCATCCAATAAGATCCAAAGATGTAAAACCATTGTTGGAAATGCAAGGGAAGTTTCCATTGATGTATACAAGACCCAAGGTACTATCTGGTTTCTAGATTTTGATCCTGGATAATGCTTTGGTGTCGACAGGATGAAATCCGTTGAAGGAGGGCCTTGATGTATCCCCCATCAATCGACATGAAACATACAAAGATAGATGGTGTGTAAAGTAGAACATAATTTACTCATGGATGATAGAGATAAATGGGCTGAAGAACTAAAAATGGCCGACACATGCAAACTTCCCTTGAACAAAACGACATGAAAAATAACTTGACTTGGAAACATTGACTCGATAATGACCAAAACACTTTCCATGGGAGACTGGAAGAATGAGCAGTCAACGAAGTCTAAAAATCAGGCAGATGGTAGTGATTCATAGGCAATGGATAACCCAACTATGGTACATAGATATAAAATAGGTGTGTTATTCAAGGGTGACTTAACAGACGACTTCCATTTGTGAAGATGACTAGACTAAAAACCCCTCAAACTTTCCCCCACCATGAACAACGAGTACCCCCTTTTTTTTATGAGTGTATCCTTATTCGATCACCATATGAAATATATTCTTGTTAATACATCCAATCGTGATTTGTGATGCTAATTTGTGTGAGAGACGCGGTTCACTCTGTTCTGTGTCAAAGGAAATAATTTTTGACTCCAAAGGGTTGATTCCCCCTATGGATGATAGCAAGGCTTTTTTCTGTGAAGGATAACTTTGAAATACTTCAAGTTTTTCCATGGCACATGGTTCCTGGGCAATATCTTCCACTATGCTATAGTGTTGAGCTACCCAAGCATTCATATTATGGGTAGTTCGTTGAAGTACCCCTTTTGGAGGGTGGATTGTGAGTTCACAAGATGATTTATCAGAAGTGAGAGGGTCATTGGGTGGTGTAGTCAATGAATGATCCTTAGATAAAGGTTTCCCTTCTTGGGAGTCATAGTTATTCGCTCTGGTGCATAGTGCCATCGTAGATTTAACCATCATAATATTCACGGTTGAGGACTCCATGGTGCCCCCAAGTGGGTGTGTAGGAGCTTGTGCTACCATTTTCTGTTTCCAGGGGGGAAATGATTGGTTAATACCATTGGTTGGGAAGTATATCCACCTCACTCGAGGTATTGATGAACCTCGACAAGGAGAGGGAAATATTTAGTGAAGTGGTCCTCCTTACATACCATACAAGGATATTTTTCCTTTCTTTTGACCCCGACATCGAGGTCTTGGGTTTTTGTACTCTCCTGCTAGTTAGAATATTTTTTTACTCACCCTTATTTTAATTCTTGCCTCGAGGTTGCTGATATGAAGCAGATTGAACCACATTCACCTCAAAGGTTTGTGCAGGAGAGAGAGGAGATTGATTATTGGTACTAGTCTGGGATGAGGCTAGGGTGGAGGCTGGATGTCCTTGTTTCCCAATCAATTGGGTCACAGAATATAATTTTATGGAATCTATCATGCCATTGACATGGGCTTCTAGGGATGGATTTAACAGATAGTTTGATGGTCGAGGAGAATGAGGATTCATATCATATAGTGTGCCAGAATTGGAATATACCAAGTCCAAATATTGAGCATGATTGATTGCATGCTCCATAGTAAAAACACCTCCCATGGCAACATCTCTAGAAATGGGTGGCAAGAGTGACTTAGTAAACCAATATTCCAAGAGTTGGTATGGAATTGTGGCTTTAATCAACTATCGTCACTCCCTCCATTCATGAATATGATCAGAAATATGAGGGGATGTGAATTGTCGAAGCAAGGTTAGAAGTTTGGTACCAGTCTCATACCGGATTGGTAGTTGGAAATGAGTTAGAAATTCCATAGAAAGAGAATTAAAATTGACAAAGGAGTTTCATAGTACCTCAATATCCCATTTTTCTACTGAACCTGTGAGAGTTCTCTGGAAAAGTATTAATCGAATAGAATCATCCATCAAGGAGTTATAAGAACACCAAATATGGAAGGTAATCACATGATTGTTAGGATCTTCTCCAGGCTTCTCATTGAACTTTGATATGTAAAAGGAATGTTTGGCAGGGATGGGTGGCCAGAATGGGGCATGTTTTATGGAATCGTTAGTCAAATGTGATAAATTTGGTAGATCTAATGTAGCCAAAAAGGGAACTTGTCGGTTTGGTTGCAAATACTAGTAGTACAGATGTGGCATCATGGTACCAGTAGGAACATATATAGGTTGTGATGGAATTGTAACACCTAATAGTCCCCCTATATACTATTATTGAGAGGTTTTGGGAGTAGGAAACATGGGGTTCACTATTTGAGAGATAAAATCTCCTTGCAGAGGGATTCCTATTCGATTAGGTTGGCCCCATGGAGTCTTGGAAACCCTTTGATACTGTAGTCCAGTATAAATCCCAATAGGTACTGAAGTAGAAGTGATGGAGGGGCCTACCAGAATGTCCTGCCCCCCGGATTGAGGTTGTATTCCAGTAAGGGATTGTCCCCAAACTGGTTGCTTCCCTTAGACTGGTTATTTCCCCCAAGTTGGTTGTTTCCCCCATGCTGGCGATGGCCTCGCAGCTAAGGGTTTCCCCTAGTTGGTTGTTTCCCCCATGTTGGATGTTTCTCCCATGTTGAAGAGGGCTATGTAGCTGAGGTTTCCCATCTGAATAGTTTGTGTAGGATGAGCATTTTTTGTGACTGCATTGGGTTACCTACTTGACTAGAAAGGGGAAAAAACAAGCTACTAATTGCAGGGCCTGAGGTAGAAACACTATTGTCCACCTGACTAGAGGGAAAAGGCATAGAACATCCAAGAAAATAACTTGGTGTGAACATATATGCAACCAAGGTGGCGGGAACAAAACTTGATCCATGTGTGAAAGGATTTGTATTCACAGCTGGTTGTGATGGGGAAACCTTGGTTAACAATGTTCCCCAGAAAGGAGAAGTTATAGTAGTAGTGATGTGTGCCAGAGCAACTATATCAGGATCAAGTGTTGGTATCAGTATTCCATCTGTATAGTTAGGTGTTGTTTCATCCATGCTATAATATCACCTACTTTACATATCGGGTGGTAAGGGGTGAGAAGAAAAAGAATCAATAAATCTTGTTGAAGGAAGATCAACAAGTAGTGGGCTATAAAGACCAGTAAAAAGGGGATTTGTGGGAGGGATAAATAATTCCTCAATGATTTTGACTTCCCCTTCAGGATGGTCACTCGGGGGATCTATGCTCCCAATTTCAGAAGAAACCTCTTCATTGATAGTTCCTTCATTTGAAGGGTTGTGTGGAAGATCGTGTTCTTGAGGTTCCAACCCTAGCAATCTCCAAGATCTTCGGAGACCTTGGTTGGACATGGTGAAAGTGTAATATAAATAATGATTCCTAAGGCCAACTATGAATTTCGAAAGAACACACCCCTAAGAAATCTAAAGGTAATCAACCAAAAAAACAATAAGTGAAAGCATCTTCTCAAGATAGGATATCAAGTTGTCAACAAAGATATGAGAAACATTTACGATAATCCTCACACAAAAGTTCCCCAAGATGAAACTACGAGCCCACAGGAAAATACCCTCAGGGTTTGTTGAAGCTAATATTGAATGTTTGTCGTAGGTACCATAAGGAATCCCCCTTGTAGTCACCTGTGTGGAATCCTAGGAGAGGTTATTATGTCTACCAATTCACAATGAATAGTCAAGGGGGTATAATCAAAATTCAAGACTAGAAAATGGGCATAGGAAGGCCAGACAAAAATTCATGACCCAAAAACTAAGAATAAGTGGTGTTACCCCCAGGACTTTCCACTCTTCAAAACCCCAAACTTGCAATAGTACCACTAGGCGAAAGGAAGAGGGGAAATCTTAACTGATCGCTTCGCTTGACCTTTTGTTTGACTCTTGTGTGAGGGGAGTTGTCCCAACTAACACTAATTGCTAATACTATATTTTTAATCTCTCTAGTATTCTACAGTCTCATTTAATAGCCTTGGATAGTTTACTCATTTCACCCTAATCCAAAGGCCCTATCCTTATACTAATGTTGGTGTGTTATAAAACAAAAGATGTTTAATTAATTTCATTAAGAATGTTGGTTAATTTTAATGGTTGTTTTACTCAGTAGGGTGCACGGAGATGAAATTGATGATGTGATGATTCGACTCGAAAAACATGCAGAAAGAATGAGATGCAATGATTTCTCTTTCAAAGAATTTTATCTGAGGGAAGGAGAAGAGATATTTTTTTATTAATGTTAAATAAACACCCAAGAGAATGAAGATTTCACTTTTGCTTTATGAAATGGAGAAAATTTGAAATTCCAAACTATCAAATTAATGTCTCTAAAATTCCAAAATAAAGACAATCTCTAAAATATGTACCAAAAACACTCCACCTATGAAAGTAGGATGCAAAACCTTTTTTTCTTCTTTCCAAATTGCATGAAAACTCACAAGAGACTCTTCCTTTTCTCTTGATTTCAATCAAAATGAAAGGATTCAATGACACTTGCAAAGAACTCAAAAGATAAAGAAAGTGAAGAAAACAAGCACCCAAGGAATAAAATATTCAATTACAAGGATGTCTTCATCATAAAAAACCCAAGTTTTCAATGCAAATTTTTTTTTTTGAATGACTTGAAAAAATGTTACAGTGATGACAGTTGGAACATATATGAGAAAGATGTATGAGACTGTAAGGAAAGGAAAATATCATATATGGGATAGATTTGAAGGATGTCCCTTCAAAAACAAATTTTTAATGGTTGTTCGTGCCTTGTTAGTTAATACAGAGCGACTAGTCGCATGTTGCACTATTAGATACTTACAACCACAACCATTGGTCACACTTCTCATTGTGATTTCTAGGTGGCCACGAGCTGTAATGGAGAAATTCGATACCAAAAGGGGTGTGGTATCCCTTTGTGCACGGGACACTCGTGACCGTGATCATACAAGTGTGAAAACTAATAGATCTAAGGCATATCTATTAGATATAAGACTGGACACTTTCAAATAGATTCAGAAAATACTTAT